>JAJPUD010001089.1:408585-419546 GCA_023553655.1 Myrmecobius fasciatus | reverse complement strand
AGAGAGAGAGAGAGAGAGAGAGAGAGAGAGAGAGAGAGAGAGAGAGAATGTTTCCCTTGACTGAAGGAAACAAACACCCATTATATGCCAGGCACTGTGTTAAGTTCTCTACAAATATCTCATTTGGTCCTCATAACAACCTTGGCAGGGAGGTGCCATGATTATTCCTATTTTACAGATGAGGAAACTGAGGCAGATAGGGTTAAGCGACTAATCTAGGGTCACACAGCTAGTAAGTGTCTGAAGCCAGATTTGAACTCATGTCCTCCTAACTTCAGGTTTGTCACTATATCTCTAGACACAATGGACAGAGCACTGCATCTACTCAGGAAGTTCTGCATTCAAATCCAGTTTGGGACACTAGATATGTGATCATGAGCAAATCATTTAACTTAGGTCCATCTCTTTCTCTCCTCAATTGTAATAACTTCCTATGGATGTTGTGAAGAACAAACAAGATAATATTTATAAAGTGTTTAGCACAATGACTGGCACATAGCAAGTGCTTAATAAATGCTTCCTTCCTTCCTTATTTATTTTAACACGGATTATTTTTAAAGGTCTTGTCATATTTTGAAAGGACCCATTATAGACATGACCTAGTTTTTTTGTTTTCTTTGTCAAAAGTCAGATGGTGGGGCCTTTAAAAAAATTCAGGTTAAATGGAAGGCAGCTGTATTCCACAAGCAGCATCCAGCCAAGATACATGGCCATGGGCAGAGAGACTTGATACCACTCAGGAGAGGGCTACCATAATCTATATCTATATATAATCTATAAGAGGGATATTGGCTCTTAGAGAGTCAGAGGGGCCTCTCCAGCTTGGAATCTAGGGTCCTTGAGGTCAGAGCATCGGAGGACCTGGATGTTTATCCTGGAGAAGAGAAGACTCCATAAGAATATAAAAGCTGTCTTCTGGTACCTGAGGGGCTATTATCTGAATGAAAGATTAGCCTTGATCTGCCTGACCCTAGGGGCCAGAACCAGGAACAAGGGGGAGAGCATCTGATTGAGGATCCATGTTAGGAAATAATTTCCTAACGATGGGAGCCATTCCACAGTGGAACAGGCTGCTCTCAAGCAATTATCTATCCTTCACTCATACTGGCAAGTTGACTCTTCAGTTGCTCCTTTCTTTAATCCAGCCAGAATGCAACTGCCAAAACTGTATCACCCTCCCTACTGTCTCTAGGAAAAAATGCAAACGCCACAGCTTCAGCATTGAAAGCACTTCACAGTTTGCACTATTTCAGAAGCATAATCCACTCCCCAGTGGGCCCCAATTGGATTTAAATGTAATTGGGAAAGTGCCATGATAAAACATAGATAATGTCAGTATGTAGTTTTCTAAGTCAATATATAGCCTGCAAGATTTAATGGCTCCCATTTTTATTTGAGTTTGACACATATGCAGTCTGTGATATCATATTATTATAATATCAGAGCTGGGTGGGCCCTTAGAAATCATTCTTGCCCCAATGGCCAAGACATATAATGGAAAAAATACAAACATATGAAACCTAGAGCCACTCTTCAATAACATAAATGATCAAAGGATATGAACAATTTTTTAAAAGAATAACTGCAAACTTATCAGCTATATGTGAGAATGCTCCAAATCATCAAAAGTGACAGAAATGCAAAGCAGAATCGCTCTAAGTCTTCATCCCCCACATAACAAACTGGCTAAGATGAGAAAAGATGGGAATAGTGTTGGATGCGTTGTTGGCGGACAGACGCTGTTGGCAGAATGGCACAGTCCGCAGCGCTACAAATTGGTCCAACTATTCTGGAAAACACTTGGAAATTATATAAGAAAGAGACTAAAATGGTTTTATACTTTTTTAGTCAGAGATCCTACTGTTAGGCATAATCTTTAACAAGGTCAGAGATGAAGAGAAAGGGATCATATACATCAAAATATTTTTAGTAGCACTTTTTTTGGGTAGATGTCCATTGTTTGGAGAATGGTCGTGAATGTTATAGAATATTATATGCTATCATAAATAATGAACAGAGAGAGAAGCACTGGAAGTCTTAAATGGACTGATGCATCCAGATAAAGCAGCACCAGAAAAAAAACATACCTAAGAACGACAACACTGTAAATGAAAAGAATAAAAAAATGAAATCAAATATAGTATAATTATAATGATCAAGTGTGGTCCCAAAGAAGAATGGAGAAAATGTTCTGGCCTCCCTTCTTTGAAGAGGTAGAGGAACACAAATGTGGAATATGTATACACTGTCATACTCATTTGATGTACTGGTTAATTTTGTGGAGCTGTCCACTTGGTGCTTCCCTCCGCCCTTCTTTGCAGGGGTTGTGGAACACAAATGTGGAATATGTATACACTGTCATACTCATTTGATGTATTGGCTAATTTCATGGAGCTGTCCACTTGGTGCTTCCTTCTCACTTCCCTACTCACAGAAAAGAGGGATAAATTTGGAAATGAAGATGATGTAAATGTCTAAAAGATATCCATATTTTTTAAACATAAAAGAAATAATTCAGGCTCTTAAAATTTTTTTTTAACATGCTAGGAAATTCAGATTTGTAGAAGGATATTGTCTTGTCCAAAGTGTCACAGTAAGTGAAGGACAAAAGAGGTCTCCTGACCCAACAGTTCACCCCTCCCAGTCTCTAAGCCTCTATCTCACATTTCGATTTATTATCAATTAATGACAACTAATCAGTCTGTTAGAGAACAATCATTTCCATTAAGACAAGGCTATGGTTAACTGGCTGATCATCGGCTCCCACTTTTCTCTAGCATCATTTCTTTGGCTTGGATAGCTGTCCATATTTGCAGGAAGTGGACATGTGTATCACCGGTTGAAGGACCCTGCCAAATTCCTGCCCTCTCCCCCTCAACAGCTGTAAGTGAAATTCAGTCAAACTTATGATCCCTCCTTGACTTGGCCCAACTAAGGACAGGACCCAAATCAGAAAAATGGCAGATTAGCCAATTGCAAGTGATCCTTATTGTAGGAGATATTATAATTATTTATATTATCATCATAATTATACAATGCAATGCTAGAAATATGCTTTATAAATATTCAAATATAATTTGCAAAATGAACCATAAACAAATAAACCATATGAATTAGGATATATGTATAATTGATAATAATCACATTAACCTAAAATTATATAGTGTATTCTGACATCTCCTCGCCATGGTGCTACTTTTTTTTTTTTATCTTCTCCAGCCTCACAGATGCTCCGGACTTTTCTTCTGGGTTCTGCAGAGCACTTAGCTCTATCTTGTCTTACCTACCTATCTTGTCAGGGTTCAGACCCATTTCAATCTACTCCCCATGCTCCTCTCCCCCCAGGGACCAAAATCCTTCTCCTTCCATTTGCATTCTTAGCTCCTCTTTATATAATGTGGACTCCATTAGAAGGTAAGCTTCTTGAGGGCAGAAACTTTGTCTTTCTTTGTATCCCTATCTCTTAATAAATGCCAGTTGATTGATTGACAAATCTACAATCCTATGTTTTTCTCTTTCCTTTATGTAAAGATGGCTCTAGAATCATAGAATCCTAGCTCTGTTATCTATTAGCTATCTGCGTGACCGGGCCTTGTGGCACACACCTGGAATCCAGCTATTTGGAGAGGCTGACAAGGATGCTGAGTTTAGGAGTTGTGAGACTGGTCTGTGATTGACTTCTGAAGAGATCTAGTCTGAAATTTAAAAAAGTCTAACATTCTGAAATCTCAGTTTCCTTATCTATAAAATGGGGTTGAGAGTGGGGAATGGACTAAATGACCTCTGACCAGCTCAACATCTGTAATCCTCTGACATCCCAGGAAAATTAGTTCCTTAAAGGCAGAGATTTTTGAATTTCATCCTTGCAGGTCCCTAGTACCCAGCAGAGTAGTCAGCACATAAGAGGAATTAAATGTTTGTGTCAATCAGTAGTACAAACACATATCAAGTTCTTCCAGTGTGCTCGGGACAGTGCTAAGCACTAGAGATACAAAGTAAGACAAAAACACGATCCTGTCCTGTTTCTCAAAATTAGGAGGGGATCTGTGTTTTTATTGGCACAGAAACTCCCTCCATCAATGTAGATTGCAGCCCATCTTAGTGAAATGGTGCCCTATGGAATTACCTAAGATATACAGAGGTCATTCAGTTAGTAAGTTTTTGTTGTTTTAGTCATTTTTAGTCGTGTCTGAATCTATGACCTTTTTTGGTGTTTTCTTGGTACAGATACTAGAATGGTTTTCCATTTTAAAGATGGGTAAACTGAGGCATACAAGTGAAGTGACTTGTGTGTGGGATCACACGGCTAGTGTCAAAGGTCAGATTTGAAATTGGGAAGATAAGTTTTCTTGATTCCAGGCTTAGCACTCTACCTACTGTACCACTCAGTTGCCTACTAAGTACCAAAGGGCATATTTGAACCCAAGTTTTCTTGATGTCAAGTCCCAAATCTGATCTACTATGTTCTTCCATCTTGAAAATAATAGGCGCCAAATAAATGTTCCCTCCCATCCTCCCAATCGAAATTAATTCTATCCCCTTCTTCCTATCTATCACAGGTCATTAAACTTAGCCTCTCCTTGAGCCTGGGAGAAGGAATTTCTGACCTGCTGGAATCAACTCATTAATTACCCATGATCAGATCCCTCCAAGAGGCTTCAGGTCCCCTCTGACCCTCAGCTACTATTTTTCAGAAAAGTCACCAGAGATCCTGACACTGACATTTCATGCTGACCATAAAGGACCCCGCTTCCAGTTGACTCGGAGAGATTAAACTAAAGATGTCCATCTCTAGTGTCCCTCCCCTTCCCATCAGCCATTTGGGGGAGGGGATAAGTGTGTACCAAGAACTTCGAAAGTTTCACCTTCGGTTCGCCATAACCAAACTTTTAATTTAGATGTTTTCATCTCTCTATCTGAGTAAAAACTAAGTTTAAAATAATGACTGTAATAAATGAAGGTAATTAATTGTAGTTTGTTCCTTTACTGTCTAGTCAGCTTAATTTTACCTTTTCAACTAATAATGAGAAAATAATTTTTGTGCTCGGAGGGTTAATGATATGTAACTGCGAGAGCCGCTAATTGCATGTTGCAAACTATTCATCAAAAGCCCCATCTGTGCCACTTGATTATGTTTGGTAAATTATTGCTTTGAATTATCTTTCATAAAGCAACTTTTGTAATTAGCCGGGTTTGAGTCTTGCTCTTTTCTCCATGTGCATGGATATTCAAACTTTGTCCATTTCAAGCTGTCTCCATTAAGCTACCTTGGCGGGCAGCTTTTGTTTCCCATTTGCCAGGGAAATCAGACTCTCCTTGATTGGATCGTGGTGGGAGGGAAAGCTCTCTCCACTCCCGGCAAGGCCAATTTGCTTCCTTTCCTCCCTTTCCTTGTGTACAAAAATATGAAAAGATAAAAAGGATACATGGGTTTACAGCGCCGTGGAGTCGGTTCAGACAAAATGAGAAATGAACTTAAAAAATATTCTCTATTTCAGCGTGAAGCCTTGGTTGGGAAAAAAGAATCCATGAGCAAAGGGGACTGCCTCCAAGCTTGGCGTTTTATGGGCTACTTTATATGACTTACATGACTTGGGAGTGCAGTCGCCAAGGGAAATGTTTCCTGCGTGGTAATTAGTGCAGGGAAATCTTCAATGCAACCTCTGTGAGCCTGGTGAGTTTGCAGCGGGTGGGATAATGGATGGGTTCTCATTAACAAAAATTAAAATGAAAATCAGATTTCACTTCTCGGTTGCTGAGCGGACAGAGTCGGTCCTGGACGAGGAAAGGTTCTTTCCCCCCCATCCTTAAAAATGAGCACCTTCCTTGGGAAATATTTATTCCCTAAAGAGTGGGAGGAAGCAAGTTTGCCATGATTACTTAGTCAATAGATCAAGGGAAAAGCGGAGGTTTCATGAATAAAATCATAGACAAATGCAGTCTTTTTCTTACATTAAAGGTGAGATGAAAAGCTCTCTTAAGAAAATTAATGAAGTTCTCTTAAAGAGCCCAAAACTCGAAAGAGAGGCTCTGTGGAGGCTGACATGCAGCAAGTGGAATTACAAAGGAGAATGATTTTTTTGGGGGGGTTTCCTTATACTCCACATTCTGCATTCAGGGTTTCTCCAGAAATATTCATGCCCAAGCACAAGACCTCAGCTACTTGTCTATTTGCTCTTCTGAACAAATAAATCTCCTCCACTCCTTGTGGGTACCCGAAAATCCTTTGATTAGAGAGTAAGCCTCAATGTAGTAACTAATGGAGGAACCTAAGGGAAAACTGTCTTTTGCTATCCTCTCTCTCTCTCTCTCTCTCTCTCTCTCTCTCTCTCTCTCTCTCGCTCTCTCTCTCTCTCTCTCTCTCTCTCTCTCTCCCCTTTCTGTAGCTCCTTCTCCTTTTCCTTCTTTTCTCTTTCTCTTTTTCCTCTCTTTTTCTCCCCTTTGTCCCACCCTTTCTCTGTGGTTTTGTCTCTGTCTCTTTCTCACACATATCTCGAAACAATTTCTGTCTAATAAATACATGTTGAATTAAAATGACAAAAGCTTTACAAAACATTTTCCTTGCAACTCAGGAAGAGGGAAATCTAAGCTTTTTAGCCCAATTTTACAAATGAGGAAACTGAGCAACAATGAGATACAGTGGTGAGAGGTAAATGGTAAGAAAGATTTATTAGGTACCTGCTATGTGCGAAACACTGTGGTAAGTGCTGGCGATACATATAAAAGGTAGAAAGAAGGATATTCCCTTCTCTTAGGAGCTTATATTCTAATGTAAAAAGCTGCTGGGGTGATGGGGAAGGAAAAGGGGGACACCTGTGCAGGAGGCCATGATGTTGAAGTCCACAGAGTCACATTTACAGCTGTTGCTCATCCTTCATTTTCAAAGAGGACCAGTGACATCACAGGATGATGTCTTGACTTGTGTATGAATTGGATTCAAGTGAGACAGAATTGTGTAAAGTCATTCTTCTTGAGTCATCAAAATTCAGGACACAAAAGTCAGTTGGAAGAGGAATGAAGGATGGCCAGTCTGGACTTCTCCCCCAAAAATGGAGGTTGGGGGTGGGAAATATCCCAGGTGATATGGGAAATTCCAAGGGGAGAGCAGCTCTGGATCAAAGTTAGAGTGTTGGATTCAAATCCCACCATTGTCACTTTTATGACCTTGAGAAACTAGTTTTTCCCTCTGAGCCTCATTTTCCCCAACTGTAAAATGAAGGGGGAGGGGAGGTGTGGTTTGCACTGGATAAAAACCAGCCCTCAGTTCTCTTCCAGCTTTGAATTCACATGAGCTAAAATCACCTGCCCCAAATCACAAAGCTAATACAGATCTCCTGATTCCTAAACTAGATTTCTTCCCACTGTGATCCATGATATCCCAGATTTAAAAATATAAGCTTGATTAGAAATGGACCTACTGCAAAATGACAATGGTGGATGCCTGTGCTGGTGAGCAAAGCAAGGGGAAGGGAGAAGGGCGGGGGATGCGACCTCTGCTCCAACTTTGCTTCTAAGTAAGACCCTTCATCTTGCCGGACCGCAGCTTGATTTGCCCCTTCCCCACCCTCCCATCCCATCCTACCCCCAAGTGAGCATTGGCGCCAAGGAGCCAGAAAAACAGAGCTTTCTTCCTCACCAAGAGAGCCGTCTCTGTAACCTCGGAGACAGCTCAGTACCAGGGGAAAAGCTGGCTTCCTGAGCCCGTCTGCATTCACTCACAAAGGATGCTGGGGAGGGGGTAGTGGTAGGGGGAGAACATGCCTTTTTTTTTTGAAACACAAAGGCATGAAAACCTACTCCTATCATTATCACTCTCTTTTATGTGCTTAGGCACCCGCGCAACGGGATGAATCAATACTGGATTGCCCTATAAATAAATGAGCACATCAGTAAACTGAGTAATAAAACGAAGTGATGAAAAATATGGAAATAAGCTGCATTTGTGTAAATCCAGTTACTGTTTACTTTAATATTTTCTTATGTGGTTACGTAGTTCCAAGGAGACAGATTTAAAGGAATGGAGCACGGGCGGCAGATGACGGATTCCAATGGGCCGCTGCCGCCGCCAAGGCTGCCCGCCGTGAGCTCTCGGTGCCCCATTCCTCTAGGGGTTTCTGCCTAAGCACATTAGAAGAACACAGAAAGCAGCCCCCAGAAGACTGATCATTTTAAAAGCATTCAGAAGGAGGATTTCTCGGCTTATCCCCTTTCCCCTCCTCCTCCCCACCCAGTTGGAAGGAGATGATTTTCTAGCCTGTATTCCTAGACTCATTTTCTTCTGGGTCTTGATCACAAAGTCCAGGGAGGGGAAGAATGAATTAGGGGAGATTCAGCTGCTGTTGGGGAGCGCTTCAAGGATAGCCAAAGGAGGGCTTTTGTTTTTGCTGAGATCAGCTTGGCAGGGAGCCAAGGACCAGCCAGGCAAGTTGGCAGGAAAGCAAGTGGACTACATCGATTTCGCTCTGGGTAGCCCTAGAGGAGGGAGGGAAGCCTAGTAAGAAGGGCTGGTAAAGTGTTTATACTTAATGGCCAGGGGATCTTAGGGAATCGATGAATGCTAAAGCTGGAAGGATCTTGGGGGGGATACCCAAGCCAAGCCTCTGATTTCACAAAAAGTCACACAAATCCAAGACTGGAAACGAGGTCTCTTCAAGTCTCAGCCCAGAGCCCAAAGTCCTTATTAATGGTAAATGGCAGACCTGGGAGAAATCAGTTTAAAGTTGAGATAAAATCTCAGGGAGAGCAGGAAGCTTGTCAGTATTCAAGGATCTGATCCACATAGGACAAAGGACACTGCTCAGTCCAGCCCAATTCAAATTTAACTTCCTCAAGCATTTATTAAGCACCTGAAAGGTGTGGGTATGGGCAGCTAGGTGGCCCAGTGGATAGTGCTGGGCCTGGAATCAGGAAGACTTGAGTTCAAATCTGGCCTCAGACACTAGCTGCGTGATCTTGCTTGCCTCAGTTTACTCATCTGTAAAATGAGCTGGAGAAGGTTTGCCCAGTATCTATGCCAAGAAAACCCCAAATGGGGTCGGGAAGAGTCAGACAAGATTGAAAAATGACCAAACAATAACAAGGTACCAGGTACTCTCCAATGCATGGGAGTTGCAAAGAAAAAAAAAGGAAACCCCTTACTCTGGGGTAGGAAAAATGGGGGCGATATAATACTGAAATAGATAAATAATTGCAATGCAATTTGTGGAAGGAGAGAGCCCCAATACTCAATCAACAAACATTTATTAAACATCTGCCTTGTGCCAGGCACTGGGTTTGGGATTGGGGATACAATGATAAAAATGCAAATGGTCTTGCCCTAAAAAGTTTACAGTGACCTTGGAGTGACAATGTAGGTGGAGGGAATAGTACAGATGCACATCCTTGAGGATCTGTACAATAAATACAGTACAAAGAAACTAATTTGATAGTAACAGCAAAGTTGTGTGTGTGTGTGTGTTGACATTACTAATTACATTGATAAACCCCCTTTAAATACTCTACAATTAAGCCAAACCAGTCTATTTGCTATTCCTGTATTCCTTCATTTCTCATCTCCATGCCTTTGCATAGGCAGTTCCTCCTGCCTGGAATGCCCTCCCTCAATTCTGCCTCTTGGAACCTTTAGCTCTTTTCCAGGATCAGTTCAGGTGTCATTTCTAGTGAGAGGAACATAGATGCAGTGTGTGTGTGTGTGTGTGTGTGTGTGTGTGTGTGTGTGCCCAGCTGCGAAGGTTCTACTTTAGGGATGGTGAGAGATTGGATGATTGAGCTGAAAGCACACTGAGTGTCTGGTCTTACCTCTGCTTGGAAACTCTTTAAGACTGGAGCGACCATCTCCCTGATTTCCTGAAAAAAGAAATCCAAGAGGTCACCAAAAGATAAGGAAAGGAGACCCCTGAAGGGCACATGAGGTCCTAAGTCAAGGTCTTAGAATTGGGGCCTTTGGGTGTTTCCATAAATAGAATACTGAATTTGGACTCATGAAGACCCGAGTTCAGATCCTACCTTAGGCACTTACTAGCTGTGTGATCCTGGGCAAGTCACCCTTAAACTCTTGCAGTCTCAGTTTCCTTATCTATAAAATGAGGACAATCATAGAGTTTACCCCCTTCCCCCTAGGATTGTTATAAGGATCAAACAACATAAATTTGTAAAATGCTTCGCAAACTCAAAAGTTCTATGAAAATGCTGGTGATTGTTTTTATGAGGGACTCTCAAGTTTATCTGACATGATTGCCTTGGTCCTTCCTGCCTGCTTGGAGGTCAGGTGCTCTTTCTGACTGGGGAGCCATGAGTTTCCAAAATCACAATGTTCCATTTCTTAGTTCTACCCATTGTGCCATCATAGCATCATGGAGTGCTGGATTGGGGGTGAGAGGGCCTGGATCCCAGCTGTGCTCCTGAGTGACTCTGGGCATATTAACCCTTCTCTCCAGGTCTCATTTTCTCATTTGTTAAAAGAGGGTCTACACTAGATTGCCTCCAGATCTCTGAGTCTAGGGTTCTACAATCCTTAATACAGCTTATCTGTCTAAGAATTTATTAAGTATCTTTTATGTGCCAACCTCTATGCTAAATGCTGGGGATAGCCCCTGTCCTCAGAATAGAACAAGCATTAACTAAGCACCTACTATGTGCCGGGCAAAACAACTTCTGTCCTAGAGAAAGGGGGAGGGAAAAGAGAAAGCAAGCACTTATTAAACTCCTTTTTTCTTCCTCCCTTCTATCCTTGCCCTCTCCTTTCCTTCCTTCCTTTTTCCCCCTTCCTCCCTTTCTCTCCTTTCTTCCTTCTTATCTCCCTTAGTCCCTTCCTTCTTCCCTCCCTCTTTTCTCCTTCTCTTTTCTTCCTCCCTCCCTCTCTCCGCCTTCCTTCCTTCCTTCCTTCCTTCCTTCCTTCCTTCCTTCCTTCCTTCCTTCCTTCCTTCCTTCCTTCCTTCCTTCCTTCCTTCCTTCCTTCCTAT
>JAJPUD010001089.1:380186-408485 GCA_023553655.1 Myrmecobius fasciatus | reverse complement strand
CCCCCCCCCCCCCATAAGTTGAGAGAGGTGATAAGTGAAAGAAATAAAATAACAAAATCTTGCTATACAGCTATGGATTTCATCGGAGCCAGTATGGTTTCCTTTGTTTTGCAAATGGCGAGACAAGAGGTTCTAAGCTGAGACTACAAAGCTAGTTAGGAGGAGGGCCAGATAGTACCATTAATTTTATCCCCATTATTATTATTATTATTTTCTGAGGCAATTGGGGTAAAGTGACTTGCCCAGGGTCACACAGCTAGGAAGTGTCTGAGACCAGATTTGAACTCAGGTCCTTGGAACTTCAGGGCTATCTAATCACTGCACCACTTAGCTGCCCCTTTACCCCCATTTTAAAGATGAGAAAACTGAGGGGCGGTGTGGTTCAGTCAGTCAATAAATAGTTATTAAGAACCTACTATGTGTCAGGGTACTATGTTAGATGCAGGAAAGGAAAAAGACAGTGCCTGCCCTCAAGGAGCTTCCAATCTAACATGACTTCTGAAAGAGTCTGGGTCTGCCCTGAGCTACCTAAGAGACCCAGGACTCCCTGTGGTCTCCGATAGGAAGGTCTGCCTTCTTGAGACCAAGCACGCCATCTTCCCGCCCCCCCCCCAGCCCTTCTCCTTCCCAGAATCATCTTGTTCTGACACCGGCAGGGGCAGCTCCCTTCCCAGAAGGCCCAGTGTCCTGCTCACTGTCACCCACGGGGAGCTGCTCTGAGTTACAAGTAGGAGGTGAGCTGGCACCCTAACATAACTTTCTCTCTCCTACCAGAGGAACCAGTTCCAAAAGAGAAAATTTCAGAGGCGCGACTATAATAGGAATGGAAACTTATTCCTCCTAATTGCATAATTGCATAATTATGCAGTATTAAAATTATATAAGCCAAAATTGGAGGCTTAAAACCCGGCCTGGATTTTGCACCTCACCTGTGCTGCTCCCGGAGGGAGGCTAATTGGCAAAAAACTTTGCAGCTTTGTGGGGAGGGGGAGTCAGGAAAGGCCCTCAGAGATCTCTTCAGGTACCAGGTTGGGCTAGGTGATGCTCAGAAAGCATGTTCCCAAGGTGGCAATGACTCGGAGACAAAGATCATGAGACCTGACTCCTGCCTCTGACATTTACTTGCTGTGTAACACCCTCTGAGTCTGATTTTCCTCATCTGCGAGGATCGAGACTATCGATGTAGGTAAAGTTTTGTAAACTTAAAAATATAATAGAAATGGGAGTTAGAAATGGTGAGGGATCCCTCCCGCAGTTCCTAGAGGCTGGACGAGGTTCACAGCATTTATTATGGTCTTTGGGCAAATTAGGGAGAGACCTGAATCCCCCGTCCATCCCCATCCTCACAGGAAGCTAGGTGGTATAGCAGACAGACCATCGGGCTACAATTCAGCCTTAGATAGTCATTAGCTATGTGACTCTGCCCAAGTCATTAAATTTCTGTTTGCCTCAGTTTCCTTTTCAGTCAAATGGGGATAATAAAATAAGTTATCTCCCAGGATCAAATGAAATAATATTTGTAATATAAAATTTGCATATTGCTCAGCACATAGTAGGTGTGTAAATGCATGCTCCCTTTCTATTTCTTCCCTCCAAAAATGGATTCAATGAATTGGGAGGATACAGTGAGAGTATTCAAAGAAGGCATCATTGAGGTGGATGTATGGAGTAGTTAAAAAAATGCTCAATTCAGAGAACAGGGCCTGAGTTCAAATTCCAGCTCTTTGCTTGACTTCCTCTATGATTTTGGACATGTTCCCTTTCCTTCCCCAAGTCTCAGGTTCCTCTGCTGTAAAATGAGGAAGGCTTAGATTAGATGACCTTTGAGATCCTGCCATCCTCTTGGGTCTGATCTCAGCCTGGTCTCCCATCTACCCAACCAAAAAACTCAAAAAAGAATCTGCCATCCCCTTTCAGAGAGGGTCTCTCCCTACAGAGAGACCATTGACCCTAAGCTACATATGAGTACCCCAGACATGGCTCAAACCATATAATTTGCAATTTCTTTACATGGTATCCTATGCAGAGGTCCCAAAACTTTTCAAGTTTCCAAACAATAAAAATGGTGGCCCCAAGTGACCCAAAAGCTTCATGATTAGACTTCCAGGAGAATATGAACCCTTGGAGGGTAGGGATAATCTTGTATTTATTTGTCTGTGTATCCAGAGCTTAGAGACTGCTAAGTGGTGCACTGGCTAGAGTGTTAGGGCTGGAGTCTGGAAGACTCAACTTTCTGAGTTCAAAACTGGCTTCTGACAATGTCTGGGTGATGCTGGGCAAGTAACATCCCTCAGTTTCCTCATCTGTAAAATGATCTGGAGAAATGGTAAACCATTACAGGATCTTTTTCAAGAAAAACTTAAATGGGGTCATTGAAGAGTTGGGCACAACTGAACTGAACCTAGAAATCGGGGGCCTATTAGTTGCTTGTTAATATTATCATTTATTCACATTTTATATCTATTGCTATGTGTTCAGCTTGTTTCAGTTGATAAAATGTGAGCATCTTGAGGCAGGAATACTTTGTAATTGTCTTTACATGCTTAATACCTAGCATAATTTGGCATACAGCAAACACTTAATAAATGCCTAGTGAGTGATTGGAGATTGAGAGGGTAGGAAGAAAAAAGCACAGTGGGATAACATGCAACCTCAGAATAAGAAAGACCTAAATTCACATCCTGACTCTGATACATATTGGCTGTGTGATCTTAGGTAAGCCATTAAAATCCTTAGGGCCCTCGGTAACTCTGCAGGTTTTGATCTGCATTGGGAGAGGAAACGTTCTCACTGGGAGTTCCATGTGTCAATGAAACTGCCCCTTTGGCAGACAGAGAAAGAAACTGGGGGGTGGGGTGGGAGGCCTTGAGGGGGCTGAGGGTCCATTCTTGAATCATGAGATCTGTTTCAGAATCACAAAATTAGAATCATGCCATATGCCATCCCTCATGTTACAGCAAGACCATTCTGCCTAGTGGAAAGACCTTTTCTTTGCTACTGAAATCTTGCAAAGGTTTACTGAACTGAATTAAATCTTTCCAGATTTGCTGCCCAATTCCTGGCTAGGATGGGACGTGGATAGCATGCTGGAGGTCAGTGGAGGCAATGTCCACTTCCTTCCATTTTATCTTAGTCCCTCTACTGGTGGCTTAGATCAACCTCAAATCCCCAGAAAAGGAGGCAGATCTGGGAGGTCCAGCAGCCTGAGCCCAGTTTGGAGGATCAGGGCCATCCTAATTAGGGTCTATTTTTGTTCTAGGTATTAATCTGAACCCTGACTTTCAGATCTTCTTCAGGGTCTGCTCATGACCCCCCAACTAAAACCGTGTTCAGTGAGACTAAGTAGAACGATAGGATGTTTGGAAGCTGGGAGGCGGATGTTCTAAGTCCAAGCACCAGATTGCTGGATATATGGAAGAATGGCCTCTGAATGAATATGGCCCTAGAAGCTCCCTAGGTGCCATCATCAAGAAAACAAAACCTACCTACTGCCCAGATCATCCAAGGAGGCAAGGGACCGAATCAGTTTGGAAACAGTTGATCATTGACTTGGAGATCATCTGGTCCAACCGCCTCATTTCACACAAGAGGAACTAAGTCTCAGATTGGGGAAGTTACTTGTTCAAGGTCACAGAGATAGTAAGTGTCAGAGATGGGATTTGACTCTGGGTCCTCTGTCTCAGAATCCAATTTTCTTCCCCCTCCACTGCCATGACCAAGCATCACAGAGTCACTGAAAATTGAACAGGGCCTCTGAAACACCAATCTGTGCCAAAGTGGGTATAACTGATACCATGCATCCTGTCAAAGGATCTTAGCATTGAAAGGAACGGACTTCCAAGGACATCCAGTCCAATCCAAACTTAAGCGGAAATTTGCTTTGCAACATATTCCCTACAAATGGGTTATCCCATTATCCAACCAGTCTGGTATTTATTAAGCACCCACTCTGTGCCAGGCATTGTGCTGGGGCCTGAGGATATAGATACAGAGACTGGAACAATCCCTCCTTGAAAAGAACATATATTCTAATCGGTGAAATAACAAGGACATCTCTAAAAATTTTCGCCATTAATGAAAAGTGAATATAAAAAATAATGTGTGTATGTACATAAGTGTGTGTGTGTGTGTGTGTGTGTGTGTGTGTGTGTGTGTGTTTGGGGGAAGAGGGAAATCAGGAAAGGTACAAAAGAAGCTGTCTCTACTTGAGGATCTTCAATGATGGAGAACTTACTGCTATTTCCCAAGGCATCTTGTTCAAGCCACTTTACCTTCTGGGACTCAGTTTCCTTATTTATACAATATATTTGTTGGACTAATTGGCCCTCTGGGATCCCTTATATTTCTAGGTCTCTGATCTTATAAGAAATCATCAAATTTCTCTGGGCCTCAATTTCCCATCTGTACAATGAGAGTAAGTGGATGAGATGACTTTGGAGATTCTTCCTATCTATGTACCCTGGTTGTTAGTTTTATTGTATGTAGAATGAGGGGCTTGGACTAGATACTTTCTAAGAGATCCCTTCTAATTCAAGAACTAGGGTTCCATGACCCACTTTCGAACAACTTTAAGATCAAGCAATTAAAAAAAAAATTTTTTTTTTGCTTTTTGCTGAGGCAATTGCCCAGGGTCACAGCTAGGAAGTATCTGAGGCCAGATTTGAACTCAGGTCCTTCTGACTTCAGGGCTAGTGCTCTATCCACTGTGCCACCTAGCTTCCCCAAGATTAAGCAATTTTGTATGGAAGTATGATGGAGACCTGTCAGTCCAAAAGTATGGCTGGTGTCCAAAAAAAAAATGCCTCATAGGACCTCAGCTAAGAAAGCTGAATCTTCAGGTCACTTAGTACAACGATCTCATTTAAAGAAGGGGAAACTGAGGCCCAGAAAGGGGAAGTAACATATGCAAGATATGGGGTTGGAATCCAACTCCTTCTCAATGAAAATCCAATGTTCTTTCTACTTCACCACTGTATATCCTAATTAACCTTTCTTTAGGGTCCCTGATATACTCTGCCAAAACTACATTAAGTTTGGGACTTTTATCTTTCCTTCCTGCCTTCTCCTTCTTTTTTCTTTTTGTCTCCTCCCTCTTCCCTCCTTCCTTTTCTTTCCTCTCCTCCCTCCTTCCTTTTTTCCTTTTCTTCCTCCCTCCCTCCATCCCTGTCTCTTTTTCTTTCTTCCTTTTCCTTCCTTCCTTCCTTCTTTTTGTCTCCTCCCTCTCCCTCTCTCCTCCTTCCCTTTCTTACCTCTCTCTTTCTTTCTTTTTCTCCCTCCCTCCCTTCCTCCCTGTTTCTCTTTTTCTTTTCCTTCCTTTTCCTTATTTTTTCTTTTTGTCTCCTTCTCCTTCTTCCCTTCTACCCTTTCCTCCCTTTCCTCCCTCCCTCTTTCTTTCCTTTTCTTCCTCTCTCCCTCCCTTTCTCCCTCCCCCTTTTTTCCTTTTCGTCCCTCCCTCCCTCCCTCCCCCCTCTCTCTTTCTTTTCCTTCATTTTCCCCCTCCTTCCTTTGTTCCTTCCTTTACTTCTTGAAATTTCTGGAATTTTCCAAGAAGCAACACTGAGACCTGTTGACAAAGGACAAAGCTCTCTCGATTTCTCCTCAGAAGAAAAGGGAAGCCTGTAAAATCTTGCGTCCTTCCCCTGGGTATCCCTTACTGTTTCAGCACCAGTGCCCTCTCTCAAGGAGGACAGGCTCATGGGAAACAAAGCTTTCAGGGTGATGGTAGGTGAGGAGGGAAAGAAAAGACTAAAGTGAGAGTGAGGAGAGGGCGCGAGAAAGGAAGAAAAGAGGCAGAAAGAAATAGGAAGGGGGAGGTCACTGTGCCTCGACAGCCTCATGGGCTCAAATGGAAAAGGAAGCAACATGATCTCTGGACCAATAGTCTCTTCCATTGAGGTCTGGTGTTTAAAATAACACAAGATCTCAGCTATGAATTTGCAGGGGGGAGAAAGAAAGGATAAAAACGACTGTTTTATAGAGTCTTCTGAAACAATGAGTTTAATGGAAATCCTTTCTGTTCCCCATAATATGGAACTGCTGGGCAGCACAATGCTAACAGAACTCGAGGGTTAGGGGGACGCTAATTTTTCTTTGTGGCTAATTAGCTTCTTTCCTTGTTAGTCACTTATGTCGCCAGTTTTCAAAAATCGAGTTTGAAGGGAGAGAAATATGCCTTCCCACCGCGTTAATTCCGGAGCCGCAAATATACTCTACCTCAGGTACATTTTTCTTAAATTCCCGACGGAGTTCAATTAAATGTTTATGAGAATTCTGGCTCTCCTCCTGCCGCGACGCCAGCTCAGAAGCAACAGAATTAAGCTCCTTCTAGAACAATAAGAGAGAGAAAGAGGAAAAAAAAGAGGGTGGGTTTTTTCTTCCCCTCCATCCTTCACCACCACCCCCCCTTCATCATCATACATAACAGAACGCCGAACAAGTTTTTCTTAACTTACAAAGCTGAGAAAAGACACTGTATTGAGTCCCGGTGCCTGAGAATAATTTAAGAAACCATGGATCTCACCAAAAATCTGGGACTTTTTTTTTTTTTAAAGATCATTGGGAACTGGGTTGATCGATAGTCATAAAAATGGGTGGAGCCTCCCCATCCTCCCTCCCTCCCCACCCCATTTCTTAATTTTTCCAAAGGAACGCTGGCATACGCTTGTCAGTAACTGTGGAAAACATCACCAGGCCATGTCAAAATAGCATATTGTATGGGCAGATTATAGTCTAAGAATGTGGTGCTGACAGCTTTCATATATCACGGGCAGGGAACCGTTCCAACCATGAGTTACTTACACTTAAGTGTTCATAAATAAGCTCTATAAGATATCTATAGCTTTTTAATTTCGGCAGATTTTGGAAAAATGAAGGTGCTGATATGGAGTAAACTGACCTTTCGGGCCTCTGGCGGTAAATTATTTCCAGTTCACTTCGAGTGCAAAGAATATTTCATTTGAGGGCCCTTGGGTCCAGATGGAGTGGATTTAAAGGAGCTCGGTCCGCCTAGGAGTGGGGCGGAGGCGTGGAGCCTGCCTTTCATAGGACTCAAGTCAATTCAATTGAACCTGCATTTATTAAGTGCCTACTGTGTGTCGGGCCTTGGGTTAACCACAAAGATGAAAGCATAAAATCCAATCTGACTTCAAGGAATCTGAGTAAAGCTTTAGATTGTAGTGCCACAGAATGAATTCTCTTTGTGGATTCAAAGAAATGGAGTTAAAAATCCAGATTCTGCTATTTAATGTCTGTGTGATCTCGGCAAGCCACTTGACTCTTTGGGCTTCAGTTTTCTGATTTGCAAAATGACAGTATTAGATCAGATCGCTTCCAGGGTCCTTTTCTGATTCTACTCTTATGATATCCCTTCTCCCATTCTACATTCTCACTGTGGTTGTGGGGTCGTGTCAGACTCTTTGTTGATACCATTTAGAGTTTTTTTTTTTTGGCAAAGATACTGATGCCATTTCCTCCCCAGCTTTTTTTGGAAGATGAGAAAACTGAGGCAGACAGGCTTAGGTCACTTGCCCAGGCTCACACAGCTTGGAAGTGGCTGAGGTTAGATTTGAATTCAGATCCTCCTGACTCCAAGCCTGGCACTTCATCCACTGTCCCATATACCTGCCCTAGATGCTATTATCCACTGTGTCACCTAGCTGCCCTATTCTAGTTCTACTAGGGAGGATACCCCATCACTCAATCAATGGGAGATTACCCCCCAATTATTCTGTATATTTCTAGTACATAGCTGCTTGCATGTTGTGTGAGTCCCTTCATGGCAGGGGCCGTCTTTTGTCTTTCTCTGTATCCTCAGAATTTAGCACAGTGCCCGGATCACATTAGGTTCTCAAGGAATACTTATTAAAAGATTACTAACGAACGTTTATTAAGCACCTGTTATGTTTCAGGGATGGTACTGGCTATTAGCAAAGAAACAAAGCAAAAATGTCATTATCCCTGTCTTCGTGGAGCCCTTTCATGTTTCTGATGACCACATACATGGGTCAGTCCAGTTCCAAAAGTTCCAAAGTCATTTCAGAGGAACAGAGGACTTACAGCTGGAAATACAGGGAAGGTCGGGGCAGACTTTGCTTTGAAAAAGAAAAAAGAAGTAGTTTCCATATTGAATCTCCCTTCAGTTATTAGAGATCTTTCCCTCTTGAAATGACTTTTCATTGCATCCCCAGAATCTGAGAGATTCCCCATATTCTAGATATGAAAGCCCATTTCTGAAAGAGAGGAAGTGAGCGACAATGTCACATAAGGAAAATGCAAAAATGGCCAGCTAGACCACAATAGCAAGTTAAGGATGGGGAGAATTGTTCAGTTATCTCAGGAAAGTAGGTGGGAGCCATTGCCAACAACAACAAAAGAAAATGAGCTGACAAAAAGGGACAAATCCTCCCATCTTCTATCCAGGGGAGAAAGGCTACTTTTCTTTCCTCCTCATTTCTAATGGTGGCAATTTCAGTAAGGGAGGATAATTTTCCCTAGTAACTGTCATAGCTTTCATTTGCATAATTCAGGATATGGTCTGTTTATGTGGTCGCTTGCCTGCTCGCATGAACTGGGAAGGATGTTTTCCCTCCCCACCCTCCTATCCTGGACATTAACTCGAGCCACAGTTCTGTATATATCACCCGATTATATTTGCAGCAATCAAGTCCCGTAATTTTCCAAATCCGGTGATGCAATAAATATCTGCAATCAGATTTATTAAAAACACACGCATGCATGCAGGAGTGTATTTCGAGGGTGAACTCTTTAATCTACCATATGCCCGATGAAGAGGAGCAGCCGGCTAGGAGACCGAATTTGTTACTGCCACTACACATTTATCTAGTGCATGTAACAAAACACTTTTTACCATTAGATAATGAAATAAAAGTCCTATTAACCCACTAAAAATCCCTTTTTGTCTAAAAGGGGAAATGCACGGTAATGGACTCATATTGTGTCTGAGCATCCGTAAATCTAGTTAACGACCGTTCACACCAATATCATAAACCTTGTACCAATCACACAGCACAGGGCAAGACTACAGATGACTCCCCCAACTTGCACCCTCCTCAAGGGAAGGCAAGAAAGAGCTCAGGTCATGGAGGGCGAGGGAGGATGTTGGAATGAACCTATTTTGGGAGAGATTCTCCTACTCAGATATCTCACCTCTACCTTTCTGGAGGGGAAAGTGTGAACCAAGAAAATGGTGGGAGGCCTAGAGGGGGCTGAAGGCCCTTTCTCGAATCACACGACACTCTGCCTTAGAACTAGGTTCACAAAATTAGAATCGTTCCATATGTTGGTCCTGATGTCACTGTACGACCCATTCTGTCTGGTGAAAAGACCTTTCATCTGTTACTCAACTCGACAAAAGGTTAGTTGCTAGGAAGATGAGCTGGGCAGCTGAGCAGCAGTTTACTAGACTGCAGCCCCTTGAGGGAAAGGATCATATTTATTTTTGCTTTTCTGTCAGTATGGGATTGAATGTTTCAACTGAGACAAGGTGTGACAGAGCATTTGATTCCACATTCATAAAAACCACAGACTCACTCACTGCATTTCCAAGTCGGAAGGAATCTCCTAGGTCACCTTATTCCATTTTTTCCCTGAATCCTAAATTTCATCTGAATATTTCCAACAAATGATCATTCACCTTGAAGACTTTCAGGGATGGAGAACTCATTACCTGCCCTCCTCACACTCCCACAAAAGCCTCCTAAAGCTTCCCATTCACTGTTGTTGCTGCCATGTCCAACTCTTTGTTGACCCTATTTGGAGTTTTCTTGGTAAAAACCCTCAAGTGGCTTGCCATTTTCTTCTCCAGATCATTTTACAGATGAGGCAACTGAGGCAAAGAGGATTAAGTGACTTGTCTAGGGTTACACTGCTAGTTAAGTATCTGAGGTTGGATTTGAACTTCTGACACCAGATATCTAGCAGCCCTCTCCCCTTCAACAGGGAAGCCCTAACAACCAGGGCATTTACAAATTTAGCTAAGTTTTTATTTATGTAGCCTTCCACAAACCTTCTGTTGATTGGCTTCATCCTGGGGTTTGACACCCAATAATCTTTCAGATAACTAATGCCTGAAGTCATATGCTCCTGACATTTTCTCTTAACACATTCAGTTCCTCTATAGACCATGCTTGTAGAATGGTTTTGAGTTCCCTCAACATTATGATCATTCTCTTCTGGTGATATTCCACTTGTCAATCTCCCTTTAACAAATCTTTAGCAAGTGGGGGTTCAGTGATGGACTAAGATGTAGACCCTTCCCTCACGGAGCTTCCGATCCAGCTGGAGAAGTGGGGGATGAAACAAGTCTACAGTTCACCATGATCCGGGTAATAGTTATGATCTGCAGGTCTTCAAGCTAATCCTTAAATTTCAGGTTGCCGTTCTCCTCCCCATTTAGCATATCTCATAGTCATCTCCTTGCTCACTGGTTCAGAGAATGAATAGTCATTAATTAACTATACTTATATATAATATATAATTAATTAATAGTCAAAGTAGCATACAATTGGGAACTGAAGACTTTTTATAAATCACAAAATGCATTCCCAAAGTAAACTGAATTATTTGTTATTTAGGGTTATAGATGTCAGAGGCGGGAAGGACCTTAGAACAGGGAAGGTCAGGACTAGGAGGAGCCTTAGGGAATATCAGGGCTAAAAAGGGCCTTAGAACAGGGAATGTCGGGCCTGGAATGGACCTTAAAACAGGTGATATCAGAGCTGTGAGGGGCTTTAAAATTCAGAATGTCAGGGCTGGGAAAGACCTTAAGAAAGAGGATGTCAGAGAGAGAAGGGACCTTCGGGTTTAAAAAGTCAGAGCTCTGAGGGAAGCTTAGAAATTAACTAAGCTAATCTCTTATCAAAGGAGAAAACTCATGCCAAATGGGGGTAGTGATGTACCCAAGGTCACACAGGTAAGAAGCCATCCATTCTGAATCCAGGTCCCCTACCTCTAGGACTTGGGTGCTCTCCAAGGTATATGCCCTTGCCTTGA
Organism: Myrmecobius fasciatus; assembly: GCA_023553655.1. Lineage (NCBI taxonomy): Eukaryota > Metazoa > Chordata > Mammalia > Dasyuromorphia > Myrmecobiidae > Myrmecobius > Myrmecobius fasciatus. Next base: position 397,475 of record JAJPUD010001089.1, on the reverse strand, counting down.
TTGTCTAAATCATTCCCTGTTCTATCAGTGCAGACAATTCTGAGTTCAGTGGGCAGCAGGATAATGCACTCACTGAAACCTGAGTGACAGAGTTATTAGCAGATCCTCTTGGCAATGGACTGCTTCAAGGTCAGTGCCATCCAGTGGGATGGACAATGGCTCCTGGGAAATCCAAATTCACATGGCAGAAGCAAAGCCCACCTAATCCAATGATGACCCCTGGGGGATGATGTGTCTTCTTAAAAATCAAAAGACTAAAATGCATTATAGAATGTATTTGGCAATTTTTTTTGAGGGATTGGGATCTGTGGCTTCTTGGGTGTGGGCAGTTCTCAGTATGGGAACCCTGCCAATGGAAATCAACAAGTCCTGAGTCTTGTGGGGTTACTGTGATGCTGGGTAAATTATCCAAAGTGACATAACAGTCAGGGCCTGAACCCAATTCAGTTAAACTATGATCAATTAATAAATATTTATTAGGTACCTACTATGTGCCTGACATTGGGCTAAACAGTTGGAAGTCTGAGGCTCATAAGGTCATAGAATTAATAAATATTCAAATAATTACTAACCCTATTAGCTGTTCCTAACTCCAAGACATGTCCTATATATGTCAGCTATGATCATCATTATTGTTATTATTATGACCATATTTATTATTGTTACTATATTCTGGGAGATCCTGGCCAATTCACCCAATTTCTCTGGATATCAGTTCTGTCTTCTGTTCCATGAAGAGATTGGATTCTCAATTCCACTTATCCAAATGCCAATCAGTAGAACGATCCACTATGATTGCAGGGGACTGATGGTCAACCTCTTGACCCAAAGGTGATGGAGTAAATATGCGGAATGAAACTTACATATTTGGACAAGGCCAATGGGGGAATTGGCTTTGCACCATGATGTCTATTTGCTACCAGGATTTTCTTTTTCTTTTCTTTTTCGGTGAAGGAATGGGAAGGAGAGAAAATGAATGTTTGTTAATAAAAAAATTGGATAAAAAAATTCCACTTTCCTTTATTTTACAGACGCGTAGAGAGGGCAAAAGGGCAGATTCATGGCATGGAAGCTAAATCTCTGATCCCTGGGTTTTGCCATTATGCATGGTCAGCCAAAGGAAGCCCACTCCAGGAACCTCACGGCTTCTGATGGTTGATACAGAAGCTGAGTATTGGGCCTTACTATTCCACGCCCCACCTCCCAACTCTCATTCCTACCCCAACCAGAATACACTAGGAGATATGTCGAACCCAACCAGAGGTCCCCACGCCATGCCTTGGGCTTAGGACTCATCTGATTAACTGGCCATCAGGAGCAGACAGACAGCCCGGAGCCCAGCGCAGACCAACTCAAATAATCACAATAATAAACATTCCATTTGCAGCTAAAGAAGAAATAATTTTAATGAGCTCGGAACAGAAGACAGACTACTAAGGTTTGGGCCAAAGATCAGCATGGAAATAAACTGTAATCGTTGCCAGAGAAAGGCTGGAAGGCTCTCTGCTGTGGAGGAGGGAGATTTCCTTGGGCCAGAAGGAAAGAGTTTACCCCCACATTCTGCCAATTTCGTTTAGTGCAATTCAACAAATATTAATTAAGCCCCTACCATGTGTCAGGCACTGTCCAGTGCTAGGGATACAAAATCAAAAATAAGATGGTCCCTGCTCTCGATCAGCTTTCATTCTATGAATGAATGAATGAATGAATGAAAGAAACACATTTATTTCAATTTTAACTCTGTGCCAGATGCTGATGGTATTACGATAAAACCCAAACAATTCTTGCCCTCAGCGGGCATAGAATCTACCAGTAGGAATAGTTTGTATACAGAAAAGACATATAATGACAAATAAGGGAATATGTTTGAAATGATTGTATATGTATAACCTATATCGTTTGTTGTCTTGGGGAAGGGGAGGCAAAGGAGGAAGGGAGAAAAAATTGGAACACAGAAGTCTTACAAAAGTGAATACTGGAAACTGTTTTTATGTGTATTTGGAAAAATTAAATGCTAATGAGGAAAAAAAGGAAAATACATGCAAAACTTGGAGAAGAGTAGTTAATAAGAAAAGGAGCACTAAAAGTTAGCACTGAAGTATAACTAAACTTGCCATTTAAACTTTCCCTACCTTACCAGTCTGTTTAATGTTACATAAAGGGGAGCTAAAAAGAGCAATGGGGCGATGATGAGGCTTGAGATGGCGTGGTAAGGACAAAGCAAGGAAGTGAGAAAAACTGCAAGAGGATCTCAGTTCTGTTCCAGGGACTCTAGTATTATTCTAAATTGCTTTCTCTCCCAGCACAAGGGTCAGTGCTCGCTGCAGTGGAAGCTTAAATAAGGGTTCACTGAGATGATTTCAAATAATATATGTTCTGAATCATAGAATTGCTTTTTGGGGGGAGATGGGCAATTGGGGTTAAGTGACATGTCCAGGATTACACAACTAATAAGTGTTTGAGTCCAGGTTTGAACTCAGGTGTTGCTGATTCTAAGGCCTGACTCCACTACAACCTCTAGATGCCCCTGAATCTAGAATCGCATTAATAATATTTGTGATTTATGAAAATATTTATAATTGCACAAAACTTTATGAAAACCCTAGGCGGCTCTTCCTTAGTTAGATGGTATACTAGGTAGACTGGTGGCCTTGGACTCAGGAGGTGTTGAGTTTGAATCCTGCCTCAGTCACTTCCTAGCCACGTGACTCTGGGCAAATCACTTAACCTGTCTCGGCCTCAGTTTTCTTATCTGCAAAATGGGAATGATAAAAATAGCATCCATTTCACAGGGTTGTGAGGATCGAATGAAATAACATGTGAAAAGTGCTTTACAAACCACAGAACCAATAAAAAGTGCAAGCTTTCATCATTAATCTTTCAGCTTCACTTTCACTTCACCTGTTTGCCTCAGTTCTCCCATATGTAGAAGGTTAAATAACACCTTCTAGCACAGAGCTTGAATCTTACTTCAGGTTCTTATCGCCTCTTCACAACCTATTGCAATATTGTTTATCTCACTTCTTTGCTACTCCCCTCTCCTTTTTAGCTCCCCTTTATGTATTGTCCTCCCTCATTAGAGGGCAGAATCTTATAGAAAGATAGAACATCCTATCTTTCTTGCTTGTGTTTGTATTCCCACTATCCTTCTACCTATCCACTTATCCATCTATCTATATTCTATGTCTGTATTTGTCCATTTGTCTATCATATCCACCTATCTGTCTGTCATAACTGTCTTATCTATCTCTCCATCCCTCATGTATCCTTCCATTTATCTATCCTTCTATCCTTCTTTCTCTCCCTCTCTCTAATCTATTGATCTATTCTTCCATTTATCTATCTATCCTTCTATCATCTATCTAGTAAGTGTTTGAGTCCAGGTTTGAACTCAGGTGTTGCTGACTCTACCTACCTACCTACTTACCTCCCTCCCTCCCTCCCTCCCTCCCTCCCTCCCTCCCTCCCTACCTATCTACTTACCTATCTATCTATCTATCTATCTATCTATCTATCTATCTATCTATCTATCTATCCTTCCATTTAATTATTTATATAACTCTCTATCCTATCTATCCTTCTATCATCCACCTACTTACCCATCCACCCATCCACCCATCCACCCATCCACCCATCCATCCATCCATCCATCCATCCATCCATCCATCCATCCATCTGTCTGTCTCTAGCCACATTCGCGGTGAGAAATTAGACAAGATGGATGGCCCCAGCAGTGATGGCCAAGATGGATAGCCAAGCTGCTGTGGAAAGATGGGCTAGGTTACGGAAGCCATCAATCATTCCCAATGTGTTATGTAAATTTCTGATGCCAAAGATGTACAGAGCCAATTATCAGGGACCACGTCGAGGTTTCAAATGCCCACAATAAACCTTTCCCCAGTGAACTGATGAGCACTGGCTTTCTGTGTTTTATTGGCTGGTGTGAATATTTTGCTCTACGATTAAACAATCTATGGGAGGGAAATTCAGCTAAACCTGAATTCTCTGTGTATTCTGAGGACAGGGTAAGGAAAAGTGATGGTCAGCAACTTTTTAAAAACGATTCTCTGTCTGTCTGTCTGTCTGTCTGTCTATCTCTGTCTCTCTCATCTTTCTATCATACCTACCTACTTGTCTCATAAGTGTCTTTTCTGTCTTTCCATCCTTCATCTATCCTGTCTCTCTGTCTCTGTTTCTTGTTATGAAATGACTTCAGGAACCCAATGGAATCTTCATTTCAGGAAGTGACTTGGGAGGATGAGATATTGTGTGATGGGAAATGGAAGATTTTAGGCTTGGAGATAGGAGGGGGATTGGACAAGGATCAGGAATGGGCCTCCCTCCCTCCCTCCCTGATTATAGAAATCCTGGTGAAGTCAGAGCAAGGGGAATCCAGTCTGACAGGGATTTCATCCAGTTGTGACTTTTGGGGCTGAGGGACAGGAAGGAAGTGACACAGGGTGGAGGTGATCTTATAACAGGCTTCAGGTCCCCTGGGGACGGAATGAGGGGAAACGTGTTTCTTTCTGAGGTGGCTGCTGTGGCTAAGGCAGGATGAGACTCCCATGCCTCTTTGTAGCCTAAATCCAGAGTAAGATGTTCACACCAATTTTGGGTTAGACCAGTGTGGTAGAGAGAGAGAGCTGTGATTTACATATCAGGAGATCTGGATCCTGGGACCATCTCTGTCCCAATTCTCTGGCAATCACCTGCTCTCTCTGGGCCTGTTTTCTTGGTTATAAAAACAAGGGGTTCACTTAGGTAATCTCCAAGGTCCTTTCCAATTCTAAATCTATGTTCATATGAATGATCATATGATTCTAGTCCCTCCCTTCGGGCACCCTGCATTATATCAGGGGAAACACTATGTGAATGGCTAAGGAGATACAAGATAGATATAAAGTGTTCTGGAATCCTTACTACTGGGAAGATTGAGGCTAGTGGATCAATGGAGTTTGGGAGTTCTGAACGGCAGTGTGCTACACTAACTAATTGCAGCAATAAGGTGAGCTTCTGGGAGTCCTACTTAGCAACTCTGGTCAAGTCACTACTTCTTAGGCCTTGGTTTCTCCAACAGCAAAACAAGGACAAGAATAATTGCATCTTTTAACTTTATGGGAATTGCTAAATGAATGATTGAAAAATTACTTCTTCGGCAATTACTATTTACTAAGCACATAAGCAAATTGATCCTTCCCTTTGAGAAACTTACCTTCTAACAGATAAAGACACCATTTTTGTGTCTGTGAAATCACAGGGATGGTGAATAGAAGAAATGATCTTGTTCTACACACACAATATTCTCTCCCCCATTCTCTTCCTTTCACTCACAATATCTTTTCCTTGGAGAAACCATGTAGGTTCAGGAGCCTCCTGATGGATCTCCTTGCCTCATGTCTCACCCTAATACCTGACAGATGGTAGGTAGTAAATAAATGCTTATTCCCTTTCCCCATCCATCTTCCATATAACGGCCTAATAATACTAAAACAGGTAAAATCACACCACTTCCCTCACCAAAAATCTTTAGTTGCTTTCTATTGTCTCTAGAAAGAAATACAAAAGTCCTCAGTTTGATATTTAATGTCCTCAATAATCTGTCTCCCACTGCCAAACTTTCCCATCATCTCCTATCATTCCCTTTCATGCATGCCCTAGTTTGCTGAAGATGACTGTTGGCTCTATCCCATATGCACATTTAATCTTTTGCTGTGGTGCTTTTGCACAGTAGGTCCCCAATGCCTGCAATGTACTCCTCAAGTCCACTTCTTGGAATCCCTTGGGTTTTTTTTTTTCTGAGACAATTGGGGTTAAGTGACTTGCCCAGGGTCATACAGCTAGGAAGTATTAAGAATCCCTTGTTTTTTTAAAAGCCCAGATCTAAATATGAGGTCTTTCTTGATTTCCCTAATTGTTAATTTGATATTATTTACAAAACACTTCATAAATCTGAAAGTGCTAAGCAAATGTTAGTTATTATTCTTACTATTGCTATTGTTAGCTAGATGGCACAGAAGAGAGAGAGCTGGGATTAGAATCAGGAACTCATCTTCAAAATTCATATCTAATCTCAGGCACTTACTGTGTGATATTGGGCAAGTCATTTAACCCTGTTTGCCTCAGTTTTCTCATCTGTCAAATGAGCTGAAGAAGGAAATGGGGGACCCCTCCAGGATCTTTGCCAAGAAAACCCCAAATGGGATCAAGAAGAGTCAAATGTGATAGAAAATCAGACAACATTGTTGTCTTTCCCTTGAAATGACTTTGTTTACATTTTGGATGCTTTGTAACTATTTCCCTACTACCAAATTGAACTTTCCCCACTAGAATGGAAGCTTTTTGAGAACAAAGAAGCCATTTAACCCTGATTGCCTCAGTTTCCCCATCTGTCAAATGAGCTGAAGAAGGAAATGGGGGACCACTCCAGGATCTTTGCCAAGAAAATCTCAAATGGAATCAAGAAGAATCAAACTGATAGAAAATTAGACAACATTATTGTCTTTTTCCCTAAAATGACTTTGTTTACATTTTGGATGCTTTGTAATCTCTTTTTCTATGATCAGACTGAACTGCCTCCACTAGAATGGAAGCTTTTTGAGAACAAGCAAGTCATTTAACCCTGTTTGACTCAGTTTCCTCATCTGTTAAATGAGCTGAAGAAGGAAATTTGGGGATCACTCCAGGATCTTTGCCAAGAAAATCCCAAATGGGGTCAAATGTGATTGAAAATTAGACAACATTGTTGTCTTTTCCCTAAAATGACTTTGTTTACATTTTGAACACTTTGTATCTCTTTCTCTATACTCAGACTGAACTGCCCCCACCAGAATGGAAACTTTTTGAGAACAAGAAAGTCATTTAACCCTGCTTGCCTCAGTTTCCTCATCTGTCAAATGAGCTGAAGAAGGAAACTGGGGACCACTCCAGGATCTTTGCCGAGAAAACCCCAAATGGGGTCAAGAAGATTCAAACTGACAGAAAATTAGACAACATTGTTGTTCTTCCCCTGAAATGACTTTCTTTACATATTGGATGCTTTGTATCTCTTTCTCTCTGACCAGATGGAACTTCTGCCCCCATTAAAATGAAAGTTTTTTGAGGACAGGTTTTTTTTCCTTTTTTCTTTTTCTAAAGAGTCCTAGATTAAACATTTAATAAATGTTTGCTGAATTGATTCAAAGTTATTAATCACAAAATAAACAGCAGTAACTGTTAATGATGAGATTTTTCTCATCCTCCTAGCAAATCTCAGCCCAAACTCTCAGCATGACAATGAGGGGGAGACTCCTTTTTCCAGACAGGCTGAAGAGCCCCACATCTTGCTGCTTCCTGTCCCTTACTCTGCTGCCCAGATAAAGCTCCCAGCCATGTCCATGCCCTGGTTCCCTACAAATCACCTTTGCTGACTTCCAGGAAATCAAAGGAGAAACCTACTTCGGTTCCGGCAGCAGGAAAAGTGGGAGACTGGGTAAGCGCTGCCCTTGAGAAAGGATGCCAATCACATGGCTAATTATCTCTGTGGCACATGCACAAACCGAGATCCAAATCAGGGAGCTTCCTCTTGGCCTTGATTACTGTTTGATATGCACGAATTCTAGGAACTTAGATCCTGTGTGCAGTGGAGAGAACAAAGGACGGCCATCTACAGTAGGGACCCTGGGCGTGACCTGAGCCCAAGATATTCCCCCCCACCATGAAAACCCAGGGTTTGAAGTTGGAGAGATTATACATCTGAGTAAGGCAGCTTCCCTGAATCACCCCTAAACTTTTGGGTGTCTTAACTCAGAAAAGGAAACTCTCATGAAAGGGGGCTTTTGGCAGCAGACATTAAATTCAACATGATGAGCACTTATTAAGCACCTACTGTATGTCACATACTGCAAAGACAAAACTGAGACAGTCTCTGTCCTCAGGAAGCCCACATTCTACAGGGGAGACCTTGGCTGGGGGGGACTGTCAGATTTGGAGTCAGTAATAATAAGAGTATTGATAATAATAGGACACATTGGTAGAGCAGTAGAGAGCACTGGATTTAGAATTGGAAAGAGTTATCTTCCAGAGTTCAAATCCAACCTCAGACACTTAACTGCTATGTGATCCTAGGTAAGTCACTTTATCCTGTGTGCCCCCGTTCCTCATGTGTAACATGAGCTGGAAAAGGAAATGGCAAACCCCACTCCAGTATCTTGGCCAAGAAAACTCCAAATGGGGTCATGAAGAGTCAAACAGGAAGGACTGAAAACCACTGAACATTGGTAATAGTATTAGCACTTATATGGCGGCAGCTAGGTGGCGTTGTGGATATTGTGCTGGATCTGGACTCAGGAAGAACTGAGTTCAAATTCAACCAGTGTCCAGAGTTGTGAGAATTGAGCGAGAAATTTATCTCACAGTGTCTGGCACATGGTAAGTGCCTAATTGCTTATTTTTTTCTTTTTTATATTATCTGCTATATCATGTCAGGGATACACATCCGGTGTTTCCTGGGACAGAGAACAATCACTTGGTGGGGATGGGGTGGGGACTATGGTTAACAATTCAATATGGACAAGCCAAGAGACTGCAGGATGTGGTTCTCAAAGGCAGGGTTTCTTAATTTTTTTTTTCTATTCATGACCCCTTTTCACCTAAGAAATTTTTACCCGACACCAGGTATATTGGTCTATATACAAATGCAAACATTCTGACAAAGAATCATAATTTCAAGATCCTAACATTCAATTACGAGACCCCATATGGAGTTTTAAATCAGTTTTAGAAGCTGAGCTCTATTTCACTACCCTCACTGTGGAGCTGGAGGAAGCCAGAATGAGTGGGGTGGTTGTGATTGCCTATGGCCACTTAGCTGTCAAAGCGGCTGAGATCAGATTTGAACCTGGATTTCAAGACTCAAAGCCAGAAGACTTTCTGATGTCCCATCCTGTGTTCTCCCTGCCACACTTTCCCAAGTCATTCTTGGCCAGAATTCAGAAAAGAAATTCTTAAATCACCGAATCAGAGAGCTGGAAGGGACCTTTGTGATTATCTTGCTAGTGTAGAGTCCGTGTGTTATCACAGAGAGCAAACTGGATTAAGGATTATTAGATATACTGTCTAGGTCTGGCTCTGTCACTAATTTCACTGCATAGCTTTGGGCCAGTGAGCATGTTATTTCCCCTGATAGAAAGTAAACTCTTTTTTTTTTTGGGGGGGGGTAGAAGAGTAGGACCTGCTTTTTTCTTTTTCTTTGTATTTCCTGTGCTTAAAACATAGTAAGTGCTTAATAAATGTTCTTTAATTAGCTGGCCCGTGCCTCAGTTTCCATATCTGTAAAGTTAGAATATTACTTCTCCCTGGGGCTATTGTGATGATTCACTTAAGGAATGGAAAGGCATAAAGCACTATACATATACAGGGGATTATTAATAAGTGCTCTGTGTGGTTGAACATAGCTTGAAGCCAAAATCAAAAAGGGCAGAAGAAAAAGGATGACTGGGTAATTTCCTCCTCACCCCTACTACACCCACCTTAAGGGGATGAGGAAGGGGTTCTGGTCTCATCCAGTCTTAGGAGAAAAAACCCCCCAAAGCTTCCAACGTTCCTGGCCCCCAGGGACGTCCCTCAATTCCAACCCAAATTTAGCTCCATCCCACACAAGCCGGCTGTTCTCCTTTTTAAGGGCTGCAAGTCATTTGCATGAACAGCTCTGTCTGGGGAAATGGGGATGGGGAGGTCGAAGGTAAAGAGTGTAGTGGGAAGGGCAGCCATCAATCCCTTGGAGATGGAGACCAGCTCTTCTGATCTGCATGGGCCCTTATAGAGACAGGGCCCTGGGACCCTGATCCTTCGTGGGGGGGGGGCTCCAGAGAGCTCCTTCCTTCCCATCCCCCCATCTCCACCCCTCCCCAGCCTGAAAGAACAGAATTTAATTTGCAGCCTCATGTATATAGTAAGATCCTATTTCACACACAGCTGTTCGGCCTCCCGATATATCAAATCCTTTCCACTTAAAAAAAACAACAATAACAACTAAAAAAACTTTTGGAATCAATATCCCTTTCTCTACCTATATTTTATTAAAAAGTTGAGCATCAATATTAATGTTTAAATTCCCACCAAGCTGAGTTTAATTACCTATAAACTGTGCCCACTTCTAGGTAGACTTCCTTCCCCGCCGCAGTAAATAAAAGCGATAAGCAGAGAGCTACTTTAATAGATACTAAGCAACTGAACCAAGTCCCAGAGACAATTCAAGGACAGACTCCTGCACAGAATGAACCAGATGGGGAGCTCTTGGGTTTTTGTCTTTTTTTTTTTAAATTATTCTCCTCCTGAGCTGATGACAGAAGTTTAACCAAAAAAAAAAAAATCCCCTAAACTCTCAAACAAAAAAGCCCTTTCCTTCTGGATTCCCATCATCACTGCATAACCATTTTTTTTTAAATGGAAAGGGTATAAAAGCAGGAAGAGATTCTTCAAGGTGGTCAAAGCCGACTTGCTTATTTGACAGGTGGGGAAACTGAGGCTCAGTGAGAAGAAGGGATATGATAGAGACGGAATGAAAGTGGGGTGGCAAAATGAGAATATTTGACTCGAGTCTGTGACTTTTTCTGCACCAAACAATCCAGATGTTACTGCTCCCCCCTCTCCGATTATTTTATATAGCCACTAGCATTTATCAAATTAGATAATATTTGTAAAGGGCTCTGCAAACTTTAAAGCACTATATCAACATTAGCTATTATTATTCTATTTACTTTGTATTTATTGATGTAGGGAGATAGATTTTCCTTTGAAAATACACCAGTGGAGGCCTGCAAACCATTGTTTTAAGCAAATGAGAATAAGTATTCATAGAATACTCTGGACCTTGAGATGTTATTTTGGGCACCTCACACATTAAAGGGGGTGGGACTGCTATGAGGGCTATATTTAGCTTGGTGCTGTGGTTATATCCCTCTAGGAGAATGTAAGCTTATGTTTCCCTTTTTGTGTTTGTACCCCCAGAATCTAGAACGGTACTTTACACACAGTGGACTTGGAATAAATAGTTTTTGACTGAAACTGAAGGCATCAAAGAACCCGAAGGTTAAGGTAGTGAGTGATACAAACCTTCGGTCTATCTATTTCTCCAGATTTAACCCACATTGGTCCCCTCTGTGAACCCTAAATAGACATGATTAAAGAGAAAAGAGTTGGAAATGCTGATACACTGTTGGTGGAGCGATGAATTGGACCAATCTTTGTGGGAAACAATTTGAAAGTGTGCTAAGAAAATGATTAAAATATCCCTACCCTTTGACCCTGATCAATCATTGGCAGGCATCTACCCACTGACTATAGAATGGCCGAACAAACTGAAATATATGATTATAATGGAACATTATCCTCTTGTAAGAAATGACAAATAGGAGGAATTCAGAGCATAAGAATGATAGAACAAACAGATTTAGAGTGAAGTAAGGAGAACCAGAAGATCCGTGTGTGTGTGTGTGTGTGTGTGTGTGTGTGTGTGTGTGTGTGTAGACAGGTAGGCACATATATAAATAGATAAATATATCATATACAATAACGTAAATAAAAATTGCTCTGAAAGACAACTAAACATTGGATCATTGCAATGACCAATTTTGGGGAACAGATAATATAATGATAATAATAATACTGCTGTTGCTGCTACTGCTGCTAAGGACTGGATCTGGGATTTCAATGATCCAGGAACTGGCAAGTAATGAAACTCCTTTTATCAATATAGGTTAGCACTTTCTCTGCAATTTTTAATTTTTGAAAAGACTCAGAGATTAGGTGACTTGCCCAGAGTAAAACAAAATCAGTATATGTCAGGGGGGAGGACTTGAATCTTGGATTTCTATTTTCAAGGCCAGCTCTCTATCCACTATTTCATCTTGCTTTGACTTTCTATCATGCTTGTAATAGAAATAATAATATTAAAAGCACGTATAGAGTGCTTTAACTACATGCCCTTGCCAAAGAAATTGGAGATTATGGATATGGGATGTTGCAGAAAGATGAGGTCATTGCTTTAGCTTAACTGTTTTTCCTTGTTAGAGGGGAGAGTTCAATGCTAGGAGCTGGGTGGGGCATTTTGTCCAGAAAAGATTGTGATGTAAAAACAGAAGTGATAAATAAAAAAGGTTGAAGTTTTGCTCCTGTTTTTTTTTTTTTAAATAAAAATATACAAATTCCTTATAGGTAAGGACTGTTTTATGCCTGGCATCCTACTATGTGCTTTATACATAGTAGGTGCTTATGAAGAATTTGTCCAATTGAACTAAAGTACGGGAGGTAGCTGTTTAACTGTGAGGTGAGATCGTGGAGAGACAGAGACAGAGAGACAGAGGGAGAGAGACAAAGAGAATCAGGGAGATGGATAGACAAAGGAAGATAGACACTGAAATGAAGTAGACATACAGAGTGTGTTGGAGGAAAGGAAACAGACCAGAGGAAAATAAATGCATGATTACTGTTAATGAAAGAAAGAATGTATTTATAAACACAAACAGGTCCAGGGGCCCTGCTGCCAAAATGTTATCAGTTTACGACATTACAGGAATCATGATATTTTAGGACCTGGGAGAATTATTTGACTGTGAATCTATTAACATTTTCAGGCCATATTTTTAAATGAAGAACCATCCGTCAGAGATGTATAGAGCGTCTCTGCCGCCCTGATCTATTCATGCATGGATGGATGGAAGAGCAGGCCGGGGACGCACACCATGGCTGACAATAATGGATTTCCCAGCACACCTCATCGGATACATCACGCGTGAACTCTGCATGGCGTTCCCGCAAAGATAAAGCTGTTGTAGGAACAGAGGAGAAGGGGCTTCTCTCCACCGCTGACGTGAGCCAACAACCACTGACTTTGAACTCAGGGCTATTTGTCGGGAAGAGGCAGTCAAACCCATGACACACTTTGCAGGTCTGCCCTTTCTTCACTAACCACCAGGGGCCCGTCCAGAAGGGTTCTATGGCATCTTACGTTACCGAGACGATTATTTGATCAGAAGGTTATAGCTCGGTCTGTGAAGCCAGTGGGGAAGGTGGGGTAAGCCTACCTTTGATGCTTACTGGCTGTGTAACCATGGACAAGACAGTTAATGCTTCACTCTGAGCCTTGATTTCCTCATTTGCAGAATGATAATAATAAAAGCTGTAGTACATCCTTCTAAGGTTGTTGTGAGGATCACTGGACTGATGTATACAAAGTGCTTTGGGGAGCTTTAAGTGGCTACTTATGAATCTATTTACTACATATATTGTCCTCAGCAAGGCTCTGTTTCAGATCAGTCAAGCAGAATCAGTATTTAATCAATGACGTGGCATATTTTTCTATAGTAGAGAGAAGTTGGAAGAAAGAAGTTAGAGAGATGGGGGTTTGAACAGAGAAGATGATCATCATGATCATCACCTTCTTTTTCTCCTTCTCCTTTTTTCTTCTCTTCTTCCTCCTTTTTCCTTCTCCTATTTATTTTACCTTCTTTTCCTCCTCTTCTTTCTCCTCTTCCTCTACCTTCTCTTCTTTCTACTCCTTCTCTTCTTCTTCCTCCTCTACCTTTTCTTGCTCCTCCTCCTCTACTTCTACTTTCTCTTATTCCTCTTCCTTTTTTTCTTTTATTCCTTCTCTTTCCTCTCTTCCTCCTCCTCTACCTTTTATTCCTCCTCTTCCCTCTCTTCCTTCCCATTCTCCTTCTCTTCCTCCTCTTCCTTCTCCTTCTTTCTCTTCTTCTCATACCATTATTTTTTCCTATTTAACATTCTGTTCATTATCGTGCAGGTAGATAAAATAACTGAAGTTTGTAGTTAAATATAAGGCACTGGGATGTAAGCTCATCTTTAACTTCACTGAAAGTACTCCCAGGACAACTCTGGCAGCAGACAAGATGATGATTGCAGCCTGCTCCCACATGGTTTTTACTGTTCCTCTAAGTCTCTACATTTTGAAAGTTTTTCATTCCAGATGGGTTGGAGATTATAAATATTTGGTATTGTGATATCTATGAAAATATTATTCATATGATTTTAATGATCAATACTTTGGGCTATTGTGAGTAATTTAAAAAAAATCCATGACTGTGGTGGTTCTGAAACAATTTATTATTACTATTAGTAGTTCTGTCACTACCACTTTTGCTCTGACCTCTCTGAAGCCTGTTTTCCCCTCATCCAACTTGAAGTTTATCATCCTTTATAAAAGTAATGAACATGGAGGGAAGATCATGATGATCGCCTCCATTATGACTGCCATCATCACCATCTTCATCAGTTCTACAATTTCACCAAAACATACCAACGTGGATATACAAGGTCTTTGCTAATAATAACTCATTATTATTATATTTAATTAGTCTCCTCTTCAGCTTTTTTCAAAACACACTCATCTTGGAATAAAAGAATTAAGAACTAAGATCAAAATCAGGCTTTGACACATTGTTTTTTTTGTCTTGGAGAAGCCTTTTCTCCCTGCTCAGCCTCAGTTTCCTTAACTGTAAAATGAGAGAATAGACTAAATCAGTGGTTTTCAGCCATGTTGATCTCAGGACCCTTTTACACTTCTTTTCAAGATTACTCACCCCATCTCATCAAAAGCTTTTTTTATGTGGCTTATGCCTATTGGTATCTACTGGGTTAGAAATTTAAACATCTTAGTGTTATTAAGAAAATAGTTTTGGCTTTGCAGTCCACCCTTTGAGAATCACTGCACTAGATGACCTAGATTTCTATCTAGTTATAAATCTATTATTACCTATGGCTTTTTAGAAATGATCTTATTTGGGGCAGCTCGGTGGCACAGTAGTTCTAAAGACAGGAGGACCTGAGTTCAAATCTGACCTAAGACACTTAGTACTTCCTAGCTGTGTGACCCTGGGCAAGTCACTTAATTCTAATTGCCTCAGCAAAAAAAAAAAAAAAAGAAATTATCTTATTCAACTCTCTCACTTTATAGATTGAGAAAATGAAGCTTAAGAAATGGGGTAATAGGACTCTATATCTTGAAGTGGAGAGGAAGTCAAAGGTCATCTTATCTAACTCCCTCGTTTGGGAGAGGAAGAAACTGAGGCTGTGGGGTGGAGTTCCTGATCTCCCACCTAATCAATAACTGCAGAAGGAATCAAATCCAACGTCCTGACCCTAAGTCAATTTTGGCAGAGCCAACATTAGTACTAATGTCCTTGTCTCCTGATTGGAGTTCTTTCAACTGGACTAAGCTACTTTCGGCCAAGAGTTTTAAAGACAAAAAAGAAATCTGGTCCCTACAACATTGTGCCAATGTATAACACTAACAGAGCACCGGACTGACTATACTTGAACCCTCTGCACTAAACTTCACTATCTAGCTCGGTACCATCTTGTACTGCAGGGTGGATGTATGCCCTGGGTCAGTTACAAACAATTCCCATTATAAGACACTGGTGTTTTTTCCCCCAGGGGCTTATAAACTCTCTCTTTTTTGTATCAGGTTGAAACTTAGAATACAGGTTGTCAGCCAACATGCCATGCATTTTTCTAAAAATAACTCAAATTGGTTAAGCCATTTTTAAGCTACGGAGCAGTCAGGGGAAGGGAGAGGGAAAAAAGTAAGGGGGATTTAAAGGTTGTTTCAGACACTTTTTGATCGGCTTCAAACTAAAAATAAAAAGGTCTTGTTTGAAGGAGACAAGCACAAACCCATCGCTGCAGGTACTTCCTGGAGATCTATATTTTGCCCTCACTAAGGTTCCGTCTCAGGCCGATTGGGCAGGATGAGTCTTTAAACACCCACTAAGTCCTATATGTCTAGATAACAACCCCAGTAGAAAAGATGGAGGAGAGAGGAAAGAGAGAGAGAGATTGGGGTTTAGAAGTCAAAGATGATCACTGAATGGGGAAGGAAAGGACAAATTCCTTGGCTTCTCTGGGCCTGTTTTCCCCTCTTCCAATTCTAAATAATCATCTTTTATAAATGTGATGAACACAGCGGGAAGATAATGACAGCTTTGGATCCTGGGAGGCCTACTGTTCACTTCATCATCAAGGGTCTATCTTCTGCTCCACACCTATGGCCAACTTGGACAAGACATGGAAATCTACTTCTTTGCAAATCATTCAGGAGACACCCAAATGCAAGATGTGATTTGTTCAAATAGTCATTGAGAACATTATTCAATTCACTCCAAACCAATTCAATTAAATTCAGCAAAAGTTTATTAAATCCCTATTATCATTAACTATTTATTAACATCTACTATTGTTCTAAGCACAAAAGTGAAACAATTCCTGTCCTCAAGAAGCATATACTCTAGTTGGGAAGACAATGCATACATATCCATCCATCCATCCATCCATTCACACATACACATATACAGTCACACACACACACACACACACACACACACACACGATAGCTAGATGCAGCAAAGTGAGCACAGAAGTTGGAGTCAGGTAGATGAGAGCTTAACTACTGCCACAGATAATTACTAAGAAGGTGTTACAGAGGATAAGGCATAGTACACAGGAGAAGATCTGAGTTCAAATTTTACTTTAGCTACTTGCTGTGTGGTTCTGAGTAAAACACTTTGTTTGCCTCAGTTTCCTTATCTGTGAAATGAGGATAATACAATAATATCTAATACCATGTAGGGTTGTTGTGAGTTTCAGATTAAGTAATATTTTGTGAATTGTTTAGCATAGTTCCAGGCACATAGTAGGTGCTACATAAATGTTACCTATTAAAGTAAGTTAGTAACTAGCACTTATATAGTGCTTTCAAGTTTGTAAAACAAGTATTATATATATATATATATATATATATATATATATATGTTTGTGTAGAATCTTATTCAGTTCTTAGAACAACCTTGTGAAGTAGGTGCAATACTTATACTCATGTTACAGATAAGGAAACTAAATTTGAGAGAGGGAGGTTTAATGATTTGTCTGATATCACATGAGGAATAAGTATTTGAGGTCAGATTTGAAATTAGGTCTTTCTGATTTCAAACTTACTGCTCTAAACTACTCTGCCACCTAGCTGCCTTTGTCAGCCTATTTTCTTTTCTGTATAATTGGGATAATATAGAAATGCTAGCTGGATTTGAATTCAGGCCTTCATTCACAGCCTCTGGGCACTGTGCCACTCTGCATACTAGGCCAATATGCTCCCTAAAAACATAAGCAGTGAAATAGTACTATATAAAGGCTGACTATTATTAGCAATATTAGTCAAGGCATAGCTGATCTGTCACTTGTGACATTTTCTCTCTCTCCTCCTCTCTCTCTGTCCCCTTTCTCTTTCTCCTCTTCTTC
>JAJPUD010001089.1:341187-370898 GCA_023553655.1 Myrmecobius fasciatus | reverse complement strand
CTTCCTTCCTTCCTAGAATCCCAGAATCTCCAAGCTAGAACAGACTTCAACGGACACGAAGAAAGATCCCCCTGACAATCTATCCAACAAGTGGTTGTCTGCTTTCTGCTTAAAG
Source organism: Myrmecobius fasciatus (assembly GCA_023553655.1). NCBI lineage: Eukaryota > Metazoa > Chordata > Mammalia > Dasyuromorphia > Myrmecobiidae > Myrmecobius > Myrmecobius fasciatus. The sequence goes on along the minus strand of JAJPUD010001089.1, from coordinate 370,783 downwards.
AGCCCTAGAGCTGGAGGAGGGAGAAGTCTCCTGCCTTGCTGGGGACAGCCCAACTGTTCACACCATTTGGGGGGGATATCTCCAATGGTTAGAAAGTTTCCCCTTACATGCAGCCCAAACTTGCCTCTCTCCAGCATCCCCTTCCTTTCGCCACACTCACATCTCCATAGCTCCAGCGGAGCTGGTCATCGCAGCCAGGGCTGGGGTACAGGCTGGTCATGGTGAGGGGGGTGAACAGCTACGGCCTCATCCTCTAAAGTAGAAGGAGTGGGAGCCCTGGGGGACCCTCGTGGGTGTGGCCTGCAGCTGGCAGGAGCCGGTGCCTGAGACCCCAGCAGCCATGCTGTCATAGCCTCTATTGATGCTGTTCAGAAGGAAATCTAATCAATGTATTAGATTTCCCATAGACAGACAGTACTGGCAGTAAGCAACGCATGACTCTTACAACACGGCTCACTTTCCATCCATCCTGGGAGATATCGATTGGGCAGGCAGCCTCCTCTCCAGGGCCCCAGGCACAGGACAAGGGCATGCTCAGGAGAGACAGGAGTCTTCTGCCTCCTCTCTCATGCTGGAACACAAGCAGGGCAGGACACCTCACCTCTCAGGTCCCAAAGGCAAAGTGCCCAGTGTCCCTCAGGCCCTCAGTTCTTCTCACTGTTAACCTGGATTAACGTTAATCCAGCCAGCACTGACCCCTCGGACTTGCCGTGTGACTTGGGCCAAGTTGATGTCTCCCTGGCTCTCAGTTTTCTCATCTAAAAAAGATGAGGCAATTGGAAGAGAGGATTTCTAAGGTCCAGGCTCAGTTCTAAGTAACTTCCAAATCTGATATCAGACAGTCTAGATTCCCTCCCAGTTCTGACATCCCCTGTTCTAAGATCTCTCCCAGCCCTGACATTAATTAATTAAATGTTTACTGATGACAATCCTCCCATAAGACGGCCCTTCCAATACTTGAAAACAATTATCGGGTGCCCCATTATCTTCCCCATTTCTTTCAGCCAATGGACCTCAGAGGACATGTTGCCCAACCCTTCCCTTTATAAATGAGGGAACTGAGCCCAGAGTTTCACTAAAGATTACAGAAGGAACAGAATTGGGATGCTAACCCAGCTGTAAATGTTTAGAGCTATCAAAAGTGGAATGGCTGCCCCGTTGTGGGAGGGTGTGTTTCTAGACATCTTCAAGCAAAAGTGGCTGATCCCTTGCTGGCTTAGTTAAGACTCTTTTTGGGGGAAAGGCTTGCATTCAATGGTCAAGGAAGCTCCCTTTTAGCTCAAAAATTCTGTGATTATCCCCGAACTCCAAACCTAAGGCTCATGCTACCATGTTGCCCTGTTTCCTGGCTTCCCCAGATCAGGACTGATGGTTGTGCTTTTCAGAGGTGCTGAGAAGACCAAAAAGTCCAAGGGGATGGGGGATGACAAAAGAAGGCAAAGTATGCCAAAACCAGGCTAGTGATTGTGCAGGTCCCCCCATACAAGGATGATCATTCCTCCCCAAACATCCCAGAAGGTAAGGATCTCAATCGCCTATTCTATAAGCATCCAAACTGGATTTCCTAATTGGGTGATGTAAGAGACAGTCCTAGATGGAAGCTTTAGAGGTCTTGGGTCTAGATCACTGTGTAACTTTGAGCAGAAATATTCTTTTTTTTTTTTTGAGACTCAACTAGTTTTCCATTTAGATTGAGTGGTCAGTCAATAAGCACTATAAGATCTGTCATGTATCTATGTACAATGGGAGGCCTAAAATAGTCAAATTGAGTCTATTATTCAGGGATTTTCTCTTCTCTTGCTGTAAGTTGTCTACTGAGACAATAAGATGATAATAATAGGGAGTTGGTTCTGTGATTTCATTGTTATCAGGATCTCCCAAGTGAGAAAACTCCCTTTGCTGATGCACATCGGCATTTCCTCATCTGACATTCTTAGAAGGTTCCTCAGAGGACTGAATGACTTACTCAGGATCACACAATCAGTACATGGTCTATGGGTGGGGACTTGAACTTGGGTCTTGGTGACTTCACCATATGCTTCTCACATAAAATATATACAAGGTGCTTTTTTGTGGTGGAAAGGGTACTAGCAGCTAGAGGGATGACAAAAGACTTTGAGATCTTATTTTTGAAAGAAACAAAAAGATTCTAAGACACACAACTGAATTGCAAAGTCAAGGTTATCTGGCCCACTCAGCACCTGAGTCTCACCCCAAATGCACCGATGAGTCAATTATTCAACTCAAATTCTTAAAGCAGTTATCAAGGATCTACTCTGTGCCAGCTGCCATGCTATAGTGACAAAAGTCCCTGACCTCAAGGAGAGTGTGGTATAATGTACTGTCTTATCATTATATTCAAGAACAAGATAATCACGGAGGGGCAAGATGAGGGAGGGAGGGGGCATAAAATAGAGACGTTTAGACAACAGTAATGATAATATTTATATAGCACTCTGGGAGGTAGGTGCTATAATGATACTCATTTTACAGATGAGGAAACAGGAAAACAGGTTAAGTGACTTGTCCAAAGTCACACAGCCAGTTAAGTGACATCAGATTTAAACTCAGGTTTCCTGATTCTAGGTACAGTGCTCTACCTACTGTATCACCTGGCTGCTTTTCAAATAGGTGACTCTGCTGTTGAACCCAGATTTGATTTCTCTGAGGGACAAGAGCCAGGGGAAAGAAACAAGGTATCCCTACTATACCTATGCCTAAAGGAAGTCAAAGACAGGTGCAAAAATCATGTATATATATATGTATATATATATACACACAAATATATTTATAGTAGTTCTTTTTGTAGTAGCAGAGAGCTTGAAGGATAATGGGTGTCCATTGACTGCAGGATAGCTGAGTTATTAGTAGAGAAATGTAACATTATAAGAAATAGCAAAAATAAAGAATTGAGAAGAACCTGGGAGGACACATGAACTAACCTGGAGCCAAGAAAACAGTTTTCACACCATGAAAAGATAGAAAGCTTAGATATTAGAAATGAGATCAAGCCAATGACCAACCACAACTCTCAATGACTGAGAATTCCCCCTGAGCATCTCACTGGAATCTTTCCTTTACTGACATCCCCTATTAACCTATAAAGATTGAAGAATGGGCTTCTTCTTCTTCTTCTTCTTCTTCTTCTTCTTCTCTGAGACAATTGGGGTTAAGTGACTTGCCCAGGGTCATACAGCTAGGAAGTGTTAAGTGTCTGAGGCCAGATTTGAACTCAGGTCCTTCTAACTTCAGGGCTGGTGCTCTATCCACTGCCCCTAAGAATGGGCTTCTTAATAGATGCCACCACACCCAAGATTCCCACATTATGTGGAATGAAAAATTCTCTCAAAATAGCAACCTAGCAAAAAAAACCAACCAACCAAACAAAAAAAAACCCAACCCAAACCAAACCAAACCGTATTGGGGCTTCATGCGGTATACTTCATCCCCATCATCCTGTCTGCTACTGCAGCCCTATGAAGAATTGCTCCAGAGCACGGGCTCTGTTGAAGATGGACTTACATCCTAAAATTTTATTTAACTATAAAAGTGCTCAATCTATCCTCTTTGCAATGAAGCCTTAAAGATGAAAGGGTAATAAATAGGGGGATTGTGACCTTTCTAAGGACCGTTTTTATCCAAACTATACTGAGGAGAGCTGGACTAATAATAACAATAATGAGAGGCAAAATGGAGTAATGATAGCTGGTTTCAGATTCAGGAAGATCTGAGTCTACATCCTATCTGACTAAGTCAAGGTCTCTGTGCTCTAAGTAATACTCTAAGACCTTTATAGAGAAAGTATTGGAAGAGAGTTTCCTTACATGGGAGCTCCTTATACTGATGAACCCACAAGTCCAGTCCGTATCCCTAACAATATCACACATTTATATAGCACTTTGAGGATGCTAAGCATCTCCCTCACAACAATCCTGGGTGGGGGGGTGGATTGGGAGTATATATAAGATTATTCCCATTTTACAGAAATTGAGGCTCAAAGAAATTTGTCCATAATGTAGCAAATGTTGAGTCTGGGATTTGAATTTGAGGACACCGATTTTTTTCTTCTTTGCCATAAAATTCTGTGTTCCCTTTTCTTGGGGTTTCATTTCCTGGGTCTCCTCCAGGCTTTTCTGACCCTAAGATTTAAAGTTCTGATAAGTAGGGACGGTTTCATTTATTGTTCTTAGAGGCCCAGGATCTCACTAATGTTTGTGAGTGTATTGTTGTGTCTGTCTCTTTCTGGCCCTATTTGGAGTTTTCTTGGCAAAGATACTGGAATGATTTGCCATTTCCTTCTCCAGTTCACTTTACAGATGAAGAAACTGAGGCAAAGAGGATTAAGTGACTTGGTCAGGGTCACACAGCCAGCAAATGTCCGAGACTGTATTTGAACTCAGATCTTCCTGACTCCAGGCATTGTGCCACTCAGTTTCCTTTTAAGTTATCATTTATCCAAATGAATGGACTAGATTTAGTGGAAAAAAATAGCACATTTGGAGTCAGAAGGCCCAGGTTTTAAACTGAATTTGGCTATTTACCACTTGAGTGACCTCAGTCAGGTCATTCAACCAGTCTGTCTGGGTCTCAGCTTATTCATCTTGAAAATAATGAGATTGAAAAAGGGGGAGGCAGCTAGGTGGTACAGTAGTAGATAAAGCACCAGCCCTGGAGTTAGGAGGATCTGAATTCAAATTCTTATTCAGACATTTTGTAGCTGTGTGACTCTAGACAAGTCACTTAACCCCGACTGCCTCAAAAAAAATTAATAAGAGTTGGATTTTTTTAAGTAATAAACTGCCTCAGGGAGTGAAGGATCTTCCTTCACTGGAAATCTTTAAGCAAAGACTAGATGGTCATTGGTCAGGGATGTTTCATGGAGGACTATGGTTGGACAAAGATGCCTTCTGAGATCCCCTCCAACTGCATCATTTCTTGTTTTCAAGTGGACCGCTAGATCATCTAGGCTAATCCTCTCCGTTTATAAGTGAGAAAACAGGCCCAGAGACTTTAAGTGCTTTATCTAAAACTATGTGTCATAGCTGGCACATGAACCGAGGTCCTCTGTCTCCAGATCAGGACTCATTCCCATTATATTGTCACTCTTGTGACATAGCACATAGCATGGAGGATGTTGGGCTTGGAGTAAGAAAAACCCACATTTACATTCAGCGTCTGACTTTGGAACAGAAAGTGCACTGATCACTTTGTCCTTAAATGCAACTCATGGGCAAGTCAGGACCTCACTCATGACGCCATTGGTCCTCTTAGCAACCAAAGGACAGCTACGATGACCATCAGTAAATCAACTTCACCTCTGACCCAATGGGACTATGTAGGACCTAGCCCACAGGACTGTTGTGAGGCTCAGGTAAGAAAATATACACAAATATATGCAAACTTCACAATGCTACATAAATATCATTGTTGCTATTTAGTCATGTCCAACTCTATGGTGCCCATTGGGTTTTTGTGGCAAAGATACTGAAAGGAAATGCCATTTCTTTCTCGAGTGTATTCCCATTTTATAGATGAGGAACTGAGCAAATAGAGGTTAAATGTCTTGTCCAGGGTCACAAAGCTAATAAGTGCCTAAGACTGGATTTGAACTCAAAGCTCTGAGCTCTATCCACTGTGCCATCTGGCTGCCTCATGTAAATGTCACCTCGTATTATTTGGGCACCTCAGTGCTGCCATAGGGCACAGAGCTCTGGGTCTGGAATCAGGAAGACTCATCTTGAATCTTGAGATACGTACTAGCTGTGTGACCCTGAATAAGTCATTTTACCCTGCCTGCCTCAGTTTCCTCAGATGTAAAATGAGCGGGAGAAGGAAATGGCAAACCGCTCCAATGATTCTGCCAAGAAAACCCCAAATGCGGTCATCAAGAGTTGGGTAGGAGTAAACAACTGAGCAACAGCAATAACAACAACAGCAAACATATTCCTTATGGGCCCAATACACAGAAGACATTTGAAAGAGCCTGCCTTATGAACGGGGCAGAATTCTCTTGAGAGAATAGCCCTGCCTCACCCTGAAGCATGTGACCGCTGCTCATGCTTTCTTGTTCCATCATCCTTGGAGCATTAAAATTAGGCGGCCATAAATTCAAGGCAGAGCTCTCCAAGCAGGGCCAAGCCGGGATTGTCATTCGAACCCCGTGAGCGCTCGCATCCCGTTATGAATTGTCAATCATGGACACCCCACCGATAGTCTCAAGTTTACAGCTGTTGTGCCGTACAGGAGACTTGCACTAATAGCTCTGAAACTAGAGATAAACTGGAAACCATCAAGATGATGAATGAACTTGACAAGAGAAGAATCCCAGCAACCAGCCCTCATGTAAAACGAGACGGCGCAGCTCTTTATAATTTGTCCGTAGCCGCAATTACCTGGAGCCTGCTTTTCAGGTATGATTTAGTAGCAGGAGGCTTCCAAAATGTGTCTCTGTTCAGAGAAATGAATTCTTTCGGGCGTTGCTATCCTCTGGGTGACCGCCATGCTGGATGGCCTGCGCCACACTGGGGGGCATCTGGTGCTTCTGGGCACCCCCAGTGAGGTCTGGAAATAAGGGGGCTAGTTTCAAAAAAGACAGAAACCAAATGTTTGCTGTGGCTGTTTTGTTTTTAAATCCCAGGACCCGATGGAGTTCTTCCAGCAGAAATGAAACCCAGAGACTTTTGATGAATGTCTGTAAACATTCCACTTTTCCCCCAAGATTTTTTGGGTGCTCTTCAATGCCATCCATAAAATGATCCCGCTTCCCTCCTCCTCATCAAGGGATACCTCCCATGAACCCGAGCCTTCCTCCAGCTGGAAGCATTTCCCCAGGAAGCGCCAAACAAAAGGAATGGGGCGATTTCATAACTGGGAAAGAAGACTAAGGATACACAGAGTTTAAATTTTTTTTTTTTTGTATCGCATCTAATTGCAATCAACAGCAGACATCTGACACAGTGACAACATCAGCAGAATTTCAGCTGAGAGCACAGAATCTTTGTCTAAAAATAATCAGCCCCTCCGTGCACCGCTGTTTGTTATAACGGTAATCGATGCGGCCGGCTTTGAATTCCATCAATTTATAGATCTGCTCTCCTCTCTGCCTGGTGATTGTGTTCTGCACACACAGGAGCTCTCTCTCTCTCTCTCTCTCTCTCTCTCTCTCTCTCTCTCTCTCTCGTGTCTTTCTTCTATCTTTCTGTTTTTCTTCCATGTCTGTTTATCTCCCTTCCATCACATTTCTGTCTCTCCTTCCTATGTGTCTCTTTCTGTCCTCTCTCCCATCTCTCTTTTTCCTCTTTCCTATGTCTCTAGCCCCCCCTTCCCTCTCCCTTTTTTCCTCTTCTCTTTCCCCTTTCCCTCTCTCCCCCTATTTCTCTTTCCTTTTCCTCTCCCTCTTCTCTCTTTCTCTCCCTCCTCCCTTTCCCCCTATTCCTCTCCTCCTCCTCTCTTTTCCCTTCTCTCCGTCTCCCTTCCCGTCTTCCCCTCTCCCAGCAGCACCAGGGCACACTATGTGATTAAGATAAGCTCAGATTCCTTTCATACATCCCTTATCAGGGGCTCATTCTCCAGCAGGCAGAGATGTTCACCACAGTTAAAGATCAGTTCAGTTCCTTTCCCCGACGCCAGATTCTAGGGGATTGATCAATAAATCAAATCACAGCAATCAATTGCCCAATCAGAGGAGTCTAGCCGATGCATTATTGCTGGCGCCTTCGAACCGGGGGCCTTTCATGGGCTTTCATCAAACCCAGTGCCTGTCTGGCTCCCTGCCAGCTGCTGGGCTGGCTAATAGACTCTGCAGCCGAGCTGCTCCAGCCCAACGGAAGGGCAATAAATTTCTCATCAAACAGCCGATAGAGAAACAAGATGAACATCTGTTTGGCAGCAATGAAGCTCTAGTGTTCTCCGGGAGGCGCAAACCAGCTCTGACAGACCACCCCAAAGGCGGCCTTCCCATCTACCCGCCGGCCCTGCTCTGTGCTGGGGAGGGGGGCATCCCACCCGTTATTTCAATCAGGTAATTTAAGAAGACTTTGCATCTTTCTTTGGCTGCTTTTGCTCCTCCACCACTGCGGGGCCCTCCCTGTACCCGAGCCAGAGCCGCCAATTCCGGCTCAGTCGATAATAAAAGCTGTCCTGGGACCCAGTACTAGGAAGGCAGTTTTATGATGCCCATTATGTGGCGATGTAACTTCATTAAAAGCTGTTTATTCCCACTAAGCATTTTAAGCACTTTCCTTCACCCATAAAGCAGGCCCTCACTTGGTGCAACTTAGGAGGGGATTTTTTTTTTAACTTGAAAAGGTTTTCTTTTGAAATAGTTCTTCCTCCCAATTTCCTTCCCCTGATCACGTCTAAGAAGAGCTGGGGTTGGCAAAGCTGGGGGCAACTGGCCGGATAAATGATGAATTAGTCTTGGGTCCCTTAGGATCATGGATTTGGAGCTGAAAGGGCACTGAGGAAACCAGCAGGTTCAGCCCACTTCATTTACCCACAAATCCAGGGAATCAAAGAAGTGGGATATGGCTGAGGTGCCCCAGATGTGAAGTGCCTGGTGCAGAATTTGAACGTGGGTCTTCTGGTTTTAGCGCCCCATCCACAAGGAGGTCATCTGTCAGACTGGCTCTCTTCCTCTTCCTCACACAGCTCTCCCACTTCTTCACCATTCTCCTTCCTCATCCTCTTAGATTATCTGGTTTCCACCAGCATCACCTTATACATGGAGCCTAATCTTATCTGCTCAGCTATTGCTGTCTCTCCCCAAATTATCTTCAAAATATACCTTAGATATATACATGTGCTTCTTTTTCTGGGCAGTAAACTCCTGGGGAGTAGAAAATGAGTTTTTGTCTTTGATTCTGTAGCACCTAGGACAGTGTTTGGCGCACAAAAGGGGGTTTAACAAATCTTGTGGACTGATCATAGGATCATAGATTTAGAAGCTTGCTACCTTTTGGACTTGGACCTGGATTTAAACCCAGCTCAGGTATTTACTTCTGAGCAATTGATGTGACCTACACACTCATCAGTTTTACTATCTGCAAAATGGGGGTAATAACAGTACTTATTTTAGAGAGTTGTGGTGGGAACCAAATGACATGACATAGATCAGGTGTTTTGTAACCTGAAAGCACTCTATAAACGTGAGCTGTTATTATTAGAGGGGATCCCTGTACAGAGATGGATTGAACAAGATGGCTTCTGAAGTCCCTGCTGTCTCTGAGATCATGGGATCAAGAGGCAGCTAGGTGGTGCAGTGGATAGTATGATGGACAAACCTGGTCTCAGATGCTAGCTGGGTGACCCTGAACAAATCATTTAACCTCTGTCTCAGTTTCCTCACCTGTAAAATGGGAATAATAACAGTTCCACTGTTGCTGTCAGGATCAAATGAAATTATTATAAAGTGCTTATTTAGCACATTGCTTACACATAATAGGTAACCCTATAAATTCTTATTCCCCTTCTCTTCCAATGAAGAAAACACCATAGAGCAGGGCTTTTTTTAACCTGGGGCCTGTGAACTTGTTTTTGTTTTTTTAAATTTTGATAACAATATTTCAACATAATTAATTTCTCTGGTAATTTGTGTATTAGTTTTATGCATTTAAAAACACAATTCAATTAAAAAAAATTTAACACTACCAAACACACAGACCAAAAAGAATAGGCTGGGTTCTAAAAGAGCCCTTGAGGGCAATCAATCAATGAACACTTATTAAAACACCTACTGTGTGCCTGCCATAGTGCTAAGCACTGAATACACCAAAACTGGCAAAAAATCAGTCCTTCTTGTTTTTTCTTTTTCCATCTCTCTCTCCCTTTTTTCCCTGTCTCTTTCCCTCCACTTCTCTCCTTCTATCTCTCTCTTTCCTCTTCTTTCTGTCTCTTTCTCATTCCTGCTGCTGCTGTCCTGATTCACTATGTGACCTACAGGACTTTACAATCTAATGGACTGGAATAATTCTGGGAAGGGGAACATCTCCATGACAAAGACAAGGTGAATAACTCTTGCGTCCCACTAAACACCGGGGCTTAAACCCCAACTCTTCAATTTTCTCTCACTTATTCCTTGGGCCCGCCACTCCATCTCCCCGTGCCTCAGTTTCCTCATCTGTACAAAGAAGGGCCTTTGAGGTCCCTTCCAGCTTCCTGTCGGGAGATCCCCTGATTCTGTGTAACTCTGCACCCCACTTTCTCTTTTACTGACTGGAGCTGCAGCCGGCCGGCCTCAAAGCTCTCCCGGTCCTGAAGAGGCTGGAAATTAAGAGGTTTCTCAGGCAGGGAGCAGAGAGGAATCCTCTTGGGGCCACGGGAAGCCGAGGCGTGGCCCGAGCCGGCACAGGCAGGCCCGGGCAGCGGTGGGAGCCCGGGGCCTGTTAGACAGCCCCCCTCCCCTGCGGATAAAAGTGCCTCCGCCAAGGGCCAGCCTGACACCGAGAGGCCCCGCTCTATTACATTTATCAGCCGCTGCCGTCCAGACGGGCTGCCGAGATTTCCAGGAGAGATTTATGATGTCTGCCTGGCGGGGGCGGGGGAGGGGAGCGCTGCCACGGGCTGATAGTTTGGTCTGTGGGGGTTCTCCCCGCCCCAGCCCTGCCCTCCTTTTGGGGCGTAGGATCCAGCTTCTTGAGACACAGAAGCTGCTACCTGCTGGCGCTGCCGCCGGGGGAAACCTGGGCCGGCAGAATTCATTCTTGAGCTTGAAATTCCTCATCCTGGCCCATGCAAAGCCTTCTGGGTGCTTCAGTAACTGACTAGGGAAAATTGGAGGATTTCAGGGCGCTCTCTGTCTCTCCTCTCTTTCCCTCCTTCTCTTTCTGTCTCTGTCTGTCTTCCCTCTCTCCCTGCCCCTTTCTCATTTTTCCTCTCCTCTGTTTTCTTCTTCTCTTTGCTCCCTCCCCTCTTTTTCTCCTCTTCTCTTTCTCTTATCTCTCTATTTTTCTCCTCTCTTTTCCTCCCTTCCTCTCTCCTCCTCTCCCTTCCTTCTCTCTCTCTCTCTCTTTTTTTTCCTCCCTCTCTCTCCCTTCCCCCACTTGTGTCTGTCTCCTCCTCTCTTGTTTCTTTTCTCTGGGTTTTTCTGTCTGTCTCTGCCTTCTTCTTTCCCTCTGAATCTCTTTCTTTGTCTCTCTCTGCCTTTCCTCTCTGTCTCTCCCTCTCCTCCTTCCTCCTCTCTGCTTTCTGCTTCTCTTCTCTTTTTGTCTCTTTTTTTTCTGTCTCTCCCCCTCTCCTCCTTCCCTTGCTCTATGTCACCCTCTCTTCCTTTCTCTTTGTGCCTTTCTGTCTGTCTGTCGGTCTCTCTCTCTCTCGGTCCTGCTGTTACTCTCCTGATTCCCTATATGACCATGAATCAGTTATTTATTCTTCTGGGCCTTGGTTTCTTCACATGTAAAATGAAGCCAATAAGAGCCCCCCCCCCTCCCAGTACGCTGCTGTAGAAAAACAATGGGATTGCTGTGAAAGCATCCTAATCTTGTTAGAGGAAAGACACTGGTTTTTAAAATCATATGCTGTGCAGAGAAACAACCTTGGAAAGACTTAGGTTCGAGGCCAGTCTGGGACACAGGCTAGCCATATGGCGAGGTCACTAACTTTTGACCTCTCTGTCCCCAAGCAACTCTTTAAGGCTATAAATTACAGACAGGTAGTCATCTGCATCAAAAAGTGAATTTCCATGCCAGGAGTTCCCCTGAAACTGAAGATCCAGAATAAAAAAAACAACAACAACAACAAAACCACTCAAAAACAAGTTTTAAAAGGACCAAGTTCTTTTATGTATTGTTAGTTCAGAGAGAAGCTGCAGCAAGTCTCTCACCTGAGACAATGGGAAAAATGGTGAATATTTTTTCCCCTAGGGACATACATACTTCCTATTGATATGAGTGGGATGTCACTTCAATTTCCTGAGTCTCAGTTTCTTCACCTGTAAAATGAGAGGGTTGGATTAGATGGTCTCTGAGGACTCGTTCAGCTGGCCCTATGAACCTGTACATCATTGGTGGAATTGTTAATGTTGCATATAAACAAAATCATCTCTTCTGCTATAAGCTTTCGTTCTTAATGTGCTAAGTTTGAGATTCACTAATAGAATCATAGCTCCATAAATGGGAGGGCCCTCAGAGCCACTGAATCCAACCCTTTTATTTATAGTTGAAGAAACTGGGGTCCAGCTAAGGGAAGCGTTTCACTCAAGATCATGCAAGGTTGGAAATGTCAGAGGTGGGATTTGAACTCAGGTTCTTCCTATTGTGTGTTGTATTTGAACAAATAGTGGAGGAAACTATATAGAGACAGAAAACCTGTATTCAAATCTTGGATCTGACATCTGTTTAATGGTGTGTCTTTAAGCAAGTAATCATTTAATTAATCAAATGATTCCCAAGCACTTATTAAGTGCCTATGATGTACCAGGAATTGTACTACTAAGTGCTGGAGACAAGTAGGAAGATAAAAGTGAAAATAGTTTGTGTCTTAAAATGGTGAAGAACAGCAAGAAGACCAGTAAGGCTGAAATAAAGAATGCATGGAGAGGGAAGTAATGTATAAGAGGACTGAAAAGATAAGAAGGGGCCAAGCTTGAAGAACTTTAAATTTATTGACTAGGGGAATGACATAGTCACATCTATACTTTAGAAACAGTGCAGTGGGTAGAATCTGGTTCTGGAGTTATGAAGACTCAACTTCATGAGCTCAAATCTGGCATCAGACACTAGCTGTGTGTCTCTAAATATGTCACTTAACTCTGTCTGCCTCAGTTTCCTCATCTGTAAAATGAGCTGGAGAAGGAAATGGTAAACCACTCCAGCATCTTTGCCAAGAAAATCCCAGACCAGGTCCTTAAGGGCTGAAATGACTGAATCACAACAAATGCTTTAGGAATATCACTTCGACAGCTCAATGGGAGATGGATTGGAACAGGGAGAGAATGGAAGCAGAGGGACCACTTGCAGGGCCTGAAGTTAAGTCATGTCAATATGCATTTATTAAGCACTTACTATATGTAAGGTACCGAGCTAGGGTGGTAACTGTGGCAATGGAAAGAAGGAGAAACAAATGAGTGATTTTGTGAGTGTTCAGAACAACAATATTTGACAATGAGTTGAATGTGAGGAGTGAAGTGAAGGGTGGAAGGAAAATATAAACCTGGGTGACTGGTAGTAATTGGAAAGTTGGAAGAAAGGTGGGTTTTGGGGAAAGGATGATTAAATTCTGTTTTGGACATAAATTCATAGATTTAGAGCTACAATCTAATACAACTTTTTAATTGTTTGAAATAATATTTTTCCCAATTGCATGTAAGAACAATTTTAAACATTCTTTTAAAAATATTTGAGTTCCAAATTCTCGCCCTCTCTCTCTATCTCTGAGATCATAAGCAATTAAAATAGATTATATACATGTGCAATCATGCAGAACATATTAATATATTAGTAATGTATGATCCTGTAATTTTATAGATTAGAAAATATAGTCCTGGAGAGGTCAAAGTCACAGAGGGAATAAGTGGAAAGGTTGGGATCTGGACTCCTATTCTTGGATGCCAAATCTCCTACCAGCCCAGTTCCAAGATATCTAAAGGGCAATTGGGAATATAGCAGAATGAAATTCAGGAGAGACTCCAGGGCTGGACAGATGGATGCCAGAGTTACCTGTATAGAAATAATAATGGAACCAGTGGAAGTTGAGGATATCACCTCCCTCATTTTCCTTATCTGGGAAACAGGGACAATGACTCTTATGTTACTTCCCTAAAAATGTGGCATGTCATAATCATAAAAGGCAAAGGCCAGAGGAACCTGTTGGGATGAGAGTGATCACGTGGGTACTATGCCCTGGGGAGGATCCAGAGAAGACGATTCCTAGAGCCCCTTCAACGACCTCATATTCTGTTAGAGGAATGAAGATGAATATGCAAAAAGCTGCCATCATTGGATGGAATCAGAGCACATAAGAATAGTTTACATATTCTCGAATTTTTAAGTTTTAAAAACATCATCTAGATTATCTCTCTGAAAATTCCTGACTACCCTACAAGATGGGCACTATTACCCCGACATTCCAGATGAGCAAACAGATCTTAAGTGAACTGTTTCCCCAGGTTTTGGGGATAAAAGTGTCAGAGGTAAGATTTGAACCCAGGCCTTGACACCAAGTCAGTGTTTGCTATACAATAAATGCCATGAAGAAGGCACAAATGAAGTGTTTTTGAAAGTTACATTACAGACCAGGTGCCAACCTGCTTTGATAGGAGGGATTCCCTGACCTGTGTGTTCCTTTGCCAGTGACATCACAGATTTTGTCTCTACCCCTTATAATTATAGCAATAATTTATACAGTTCTTTAAGGTTGTAAAGTGCTTTATATATGTTATGCCAGAAGGTAGCAAATACAGGATATCACATGATTTCTTAAAAAGAAAAAAAAACAAAGAGAATTTTACTCCTCTCTCTTCCTTCCTTCCTTCCTTCCTTGCTTCCTTGCTTGCTTGCTTGCTTGCTTGCTTCTTTCCTTCCTTCCTTCCTTCCTTCCTTCCTTCCTTCCTTCCTTCCTTCCTTCCTTCCTTCCTTCCTTCCTTTCTTCCTTCCTTTCTTCCTTCCTTCCCATTTCAAATAAAATTCTGTGTTCTAGAGCAGGGCTTCTTAAACTTTCCACTCACCCTTTTTTGCTCAAGAAATTTTTACATCACCCTAGGTATAAAAAATACACACCAAACATTTATTGATAATAAATCATAATTTTGTGACCCCCACATTCAATTAGGAGACCTCATATGGGGTCACCACCCATAGTTTAAGAAAATGGGCTCTAGAGTAGTGGTTCTCAAAGTATATCCAGGGAATCCTGGAGGGATCTCTGAAACCCTTTCAGAGAATCTACAAATTCAAAATTAGCTTTTATTTCTAATACAGTAAATATTTATAAATATAACCCACATAAACAAAAACTCTTTTGACAGATCCTCAATAATTTTAAATAGTATAAATATACTGAGACATACAATTTGAGAACCACTACTCTGGAGAACAAATCATTCACGGTTTTGCCTAAAAAGGTAGAATCATTCCATATAAATCACCTGTTTGGGAAGTAAAATAGATGACTGTAAGGCTATTTCTTATGGATCACTGAGGGTCGTGCATTTAGGGTGCAGAGGAAGGATGGATGCAGGGCCAGATGACCCTTAGCTGTGCTTTCTAGATTGTATGTATCCATGAGTAATTCACCTGAACTCCCTGGGCTTCAGTTTCCTCATCTGTAAAATGAGGGGCTGGATTAGATGGCCTCTACGGTCTCTACTACCTCTAAGTTTTGGATGCTCTGATCATTTTACCAAATAGCTCAAATCATGGTGGCCATTTGAGTGGTCCCAACCTATTGATTGAAACTCATCATTTCTGCTGTGCTCAGAAACAGAAATACTAATCCCAGAGTTGATGTTCAAGACTTAAGATCACTATTACATCTTCTTGTTAATGGCCCACATAGATTTTTAAATCACTAACTTCAGGAATATATAGCATCTAATCCTAAATCCATAAGGAATAGAACACAAATTTACAAAAGTGAAACCAATGGATAAATAGTCAAAATATATGCAATCCTCAAAGTTAAAAATATTTTACAACCCTCTAAATATCAGAGAACTATGTGAAGAGAAACACATTATAGAGAGATGTCATCAAAGTCCCAAAGGCCTCATCTCTTAGCCTTAATACTCTGCCCAAGTTTACTTCTGGGCACACTCTCTACATACAAATTACAATGATGCTGAGATAGCAACTTATAGCTATTGAACTGACAAAAAGAGTTATACATGATAAAGTTCAATGTTGATAGACTTGTTTCAAAGGAAACAGGTATATTGTTGATGGAGCTGCAACTTGATGTAGTCTTTTTGTGGGGCAATGTAGTAATATCAAATGAGAATTACAAAATGGATTGTATCCTTTGCTTTGATGATCCCACTGATGAGATTCTTTCCTAAGGATGTCATGAAAAGGCAAAACCTCCCTATTCGTACAACAATATTCATAGCAGCTTTGTGTATAGAAGTAAAAAACTAAAATTAATTTATATATGCTCACCTATTGAAGAATATCTGAAGAAATAATAGTAAATCACAGTAGTTAAGTGGGACTAGTGGTACAATGGATAGAGCACTGGTCCTGAAGTAAGGAAGATTCATCTTCCTGAATTCAAATCTAGTCTCAGACACTTACTACCTGTGCAACAGTTTCCTCATCTGTAAATTGAGCTGGAGAAGAAAACAGGAAACCATTCTAGTAAAGTAAAATGGGGTCATGAAGAATTCCATACTGTTGAACAACAACAACAACAAAGTAATGGAATGTAATTACACTATAAGATATGGCAAATATGAAGAATACAAAGAATTGTGGGAAGACATGAAACAAAGCTGAGTCAAGAAACTAATTTACAAGGATTGCAATACACACACATATAAATACCAGCATAAAATTGATAAATACTTAGAAGAAAAAAGATCAGAAGGGGATGCAGAAGTCAATTAGATTCTTTTATTATTTTGTTAAAATTTCGATTTATGATTTTTGTTCCTTTTTTTTAACAAAGTTTAAAGAGCTCAGCTTACATGATTAGATATCATTTAATTTTTACATTTTGTTTACTCAAATATTTGTTATTATTGAAGGTTGTTACTTTAATACAAAAAATCATTATTAAAAAAGGAAAAAAAATCTTTTGGAATACATATTTATCAATTTCCCAAACATTTTGTAAATGGTAGAAAAACATTGGCTTTATTGGCTCCTCATTAGCTGAGTTAATTGTTTTTGGAAAAGGAAAGGAGCCTTCCTTCCTCAATTGTTAAGACTTTGTGGAGAATCTTCTCAGATACCACCATGTGAAGGGAGAATCATAACTTCAGCAAAGGGATGTCACAACCAAAAATGGATGACTGGGAGTTGGAAAGTTCTTGTGTCAATTTAAGACAAACCATCAAATGATCACAACCAATGGAAAAGACTAACCAACTTCAAGATCATTGGCTACTGTAAATAAATATACTTCTATTATGACTTTGACAGAATTGTCCCTAATAGCAGTTAGGTATAGGAGAAGAAAGCTGAAGGGGGAGGGGTTGAGAGAAAGCACACATGTGCGCAACACAAATACACACACATATAAACATACACACCAACAAATGTTTAATATTCAATAAATGTGTCAATTTTACATACTGAGGCAAATGGGTCTTTATTGAGGAATTGGTAAATTTCCTCCGAGAAAAGTAAATGCATTTTAGCCTTCAAGGGGTCCCTGATGACTAGAAATGGAATGTGATTTGTGATAAAACTCAGCTGCTCTATAAAAGACGTTAAATAAATGCTGCTGTTTCACTAGGGATATACAGAATTGATTGCATTATAGACTGATTCTAGGATGCAGAATCCCCGTAAGGTACCCTTCGGCTGCTATGCACGTTTGAAGCTAGTTACATAGAAGATTTAGATTACATCTCAACTTGCTTCCTAATGTTGTTGGAGATTTTTCTGGGAGAGCTACATTGCTGTACATTCTTGCCCCCTCCCCCACTCGGTTATTTCTAAGAACTCTGTCTTCCTGAGGGAAAGCAGACAGGGGCCCAAGAATCACAGGACCTTAGTTCTAGAGCTGGAATAGACCTCAGGGACCATCTAGTCCAATGCTCTCATTTAAAAAAGAAGGAAACTGAGAGGGTCGAGGGTGAAGGAACTTGCCCACGGCCACAGATTTGTGTTAGAGAGGTAATGAGAGTAGAATGTAAACACGCTGAGATCAGGGGCTCATTTTTACCTCTGTATTCCCAGAGCCTACTACAGTACCTGGTATGGAAACAGGCATTTAGTAAAACTTTGTTGAAGTGAATTGATTTCATCTATTTATCCATTCATCCACTCATCTATTCATCCATGCAATCCTGTAAACATCTATCTACTCATCTATCCATTTAATCTGTCATCCATTTAGCCATCTACCCACCCACTCATCCATCCATCCATCCATCCATCCATCCATCCATCCATCCATCTATTCATCCATCCATCCATCCATTCATCCCTGTTCAAAAAAGATACTTTCAATACCTACTCTATGTCCAGACTGATGCTAGGGTAAGATGCAAAAGTGAAATCTCCAAACCCTGACTTTTAAGAATCACCTTCTGCATGAAGTCTTCCCTTACTTCCAAGTGACCTCTCCCATTTCCATTTTTCTTTCACTATACTTCTGTGTCTACATGTTGTGTCCCCAGACCTAGAACAGACCTAGAACCTGACATATAGGAAGCACTTACTACATTATTATATCTTATATATTACCACTGACATCTAGTGCTTTATGACTCACAAAGTGATATATATGTGGGTGTTTGTGTATCTCTGTTTCTCTCCATTTCTCTGTCTCTGTCCCTCTACCTCTATCTCTATCATCTATCATTTGTTCCTCCATTTATCCATCCATCCATCCATCTATCTATCTATCTTGATCTCTAGCCTGTGAAGTAAGTACTGTAATTATCTTTATTTTGTGTATGAGGAAACTGAGACTAAATATTTTGCTCAAGGTCATGTAAACATTTTAAAGAATTTACTAAGGATTAGGCATTATGAGAAACACTGAGAATACAGAGATAAAGCAAAAAAGAAAAAAGACTGCTCTCAAGAAGCTTATACTTTAATGGGAAAAGCAACATGCACATAAATAGGTAGATAGACGGGATAAATGCAGAGTGGAAAGGCTCCTGAAGTTAGCAGGCAAGCTGGGAGGGGCCAAGGAATATCTCCTGTGAAAGGTAATTCTGGAGTGGACTCTCAAAGGAGTCCAGAGAAGCTAAGAGCAAAGTTAGACAGTAGAGAACTCAATAATAAGATTCGCTCTACTGTCCAATCAGCACCAGCACGGCAGCATAGGGGGCAGAAACAGAAATCATCCATCCTTATGACGTCACTTAACACGAATCCTCAAAGAAAGAGAAGGGGGGACAGGGGAACGAAGGGGGGGGTAGCAGAAACCAATCACAGGTGTTCATGTAAATGACCTTGGAATTTTAGGAAACCTGGGAGAAACCAGATAACTCCAATGGACTAAAACAAATCAATGGCTGAGCCTGAAGCATTCCCCTCAGGAGAACAGTAAATCTTATTTTTACACCTTTTAAAAACAGAGATGGGCTATGCTAAATAAAGCTTTGAAATAAACTCCCAAGGAAAAAAAAATGCAAGCAGGAATTCTGCCTGACAGCTCGGAATATTTCGGTAACACTGAAGACCAAATCTCTGGGCTGATAACAAGATTCTGCACTAAGCCTGGAGGTTATTGGGAATTTCTTGATACTCTACAGGAGTTTACTTTGCTCTTCATGGATCTGAGGCTCTCGGGGAAATAATTTCTTTTTCTATAACTCAAAGCAATTATACTCTCTTAAGCCCTGTGCGGGCCTGGATCAGGGAAGCTTCATCCTTACATTTCAATATAATATCAAATTCAAGTTCTGGGAAGATCAATTATGACTGAAAAAGTCTGGGAATGTTCACCAGTTATTTGCATCGATCGGGCTGATGTGCAAGAATTTAACCCTAAATTTCAATATGCTTTTGCATGCTAGATTTGGAGTCTGGGAACCTGTGGTCAAACTGAGGCTCTGACTTATTTGCAAGCAACTTCACTTTCTTGACCTTGTTTTCTCATCTGTAGGACATGAAAGTATTCCACTAGGGGATGGAAAAATTCCTTTTTAATTCTAAATCTCTAATATAAATAATAATAGCTAACACTGACATAGTACCTACTATGCACCAGGCACTATGTAGGCAGTAGGTGTTATTAATACCCTCATTTTACAGATGAGGAAACTGAGGCAGACAGAAGTGAAGCGACCTGTCCAGAGTCAGATAGTTAGTGCCTGAGGTTGGATTTGAACTGTGATCTTCCCAATTCCAGGTCTGACATGATCCACCTACATTCCCTAGTCCGATATCTATGACAAAGAGGCATAAAGGACAGAGCTTTGACTCAAAATTAGGAAGATGTGGATGTTAAACTCTATCTCAGATTCTACTAGGGCGAATCTGGGTGAATAACTCAACAACTCCTAAACTTAGTTTCTGCATCTGTAAAATGGGACTAATACAGCATCCACTTTGCAGAATCATAAATATAGAATTGGGAAAGAAACTTTACAGATCATGTAGCCCAAGTCCCCCATCTACTGAGAAAAAAACCAATGCCTTGTGACCTGCTCAAATAATCATTCCAATTTTGTATTGTGTTTGAAGATTTGTAATTGTGAAGTGCTATTATCGCCTTTGATCTTCACAACAGCCCAGTGAGAGAGGTGCTATTATTATCTCCATTTTACAGACAAGGAAATAGAATCTGAGAGAGATTGAGGGATTTGCCCAGTGACACACATAGCTAGTAAGTGTCTGAGATGCCATGTCAATTCAGGTCTTTTCGTCTTCAAGACCAGAGTTCTACCACCATACCTACTGGTTAACAGTGAATTGGGAAGCTGAGCACTGAACTCACTGACTTTCTAGGCCAGCCACTATACTCTGTTGGATCAAATGAGAGAGTAATGTTTGTAAAGAGACTCTGTTCTGCAGTTAGCTCTCCTAATCATCAATAAACATTTATTAAGCACCTACTATGTGCAGGCACTCTGCTGAGCACTGGAGATACAAAAAGAGGGGGAAAAACCCACAACAGTTCTGGCTCACAGAGATTTCATAATCTAATGATTGGCGAGTTCCTGGCCAGAACTGTCCTTTCTAGAAGAGTCCCACAACTCATTTTCTGTCCCCTTCTAACAACTCACCAGTAGCCTTCTTGTGGCTACCATTGCCCTTCCTCTTCTAGTTGTCCTTTATATTATGTCTTTCCTAAAGAGAGCACAAGCTCCGCCCCTGTATATTTCTTTCTCCCCCCCATTATTTCTCTCTCTCTCTCTCCCTCTTTATCTATCTATTTATTTCTCTCTATCACATCTTGAAAGTATTTGTAAAGCTTATAGCACTATACAAATTCTGATCACATATGCTATCTTTTCTTTCTATATTCCCAGCACTTAGCACAGTGCTTTGCACATAGCAAATACTTAATAAATGCTTTGTCATTCATTCATTCATTACTCATTCATTCATCTAAATGATTTTCCTATTTTTCAAGCCATTGACATGCATGAAGGGTTGAGAATATTAAAGAAGAAAAGTCAGATGCTGGAATAGGTCTAGAATTGGGGGGATAGGTAGAGATAAGGCCAACAAAACCCAAGTTTTTCCAATCAATTAAATTCAGTAAACATTTATTAAACACCTATTATGTACCAAGCAAACCAGGAACATGAGAGAGCCATTGGATAGGAAGTGAAGTGGGTGGGAAGAAAAAAGTCTAACCAAACTAGGGAAACAAAGTGATTTCCATAAAGACAAATGGGAGGCCGGCTCACCATCCCTGTGAGCACACACTGTGATATAATTGGCTTGTTACGGCATCATCTCTAATCAATAACATCCACAGTTGCCACGGCCTGCACAGCCCAAATCTCGCTCCTAGCCAAGACACAGCAGGCTGTTAAAAGACCCGATAGTTCTTCCTCGCTAATGGGTGGCTTGCTCCCTCAGCCCTGCTGATTTTTTTTTGCTTTAAACTAAACCCAAATTCCAATAATTGTTTAATGTTTATTTTTATTTAGTTCTGGTTCAGATCCTCGGAATTTTTTTTTTCCTGACAGAAACTAATATCTGGCTCATGTCGGATCTCCCTATTGTGTAAACCACTCTTGGACACAGACACTCACTTGCACGTGCACCCTCATGCGTCCACAGGAAGCTGTTAATTTTATCTGGCCGGCAGTCATCCATGCTCAGGTCCATGGATGCACCTGGGCAATGAAAAGACTCTATCTTAGGCCCTCTGAGAATTGGAGTGCCTGGAATAGGGTGAGGGAAAATGGGAATCCACCTTCTCTTCCCAAGCCTTTCTCAGATATTTTTCTCTCTCCTCCCATAAACCCACATCCATCCTATTCACCAAAGGCGACTGATTCTTTCTTTGGTGAGTGAACAATGTCTGAAGACTGGCCTCTACACTCTAGCTGGCTAGCATTCTTGGAAAGGACCTTTTATCTACTTATATTTTATGTCTTTTTTTTTTTAAATTAAAGCTCATGCAGCCACATACTAGAAGCAAGCCTGGTAGAAAAGACACATTTTTTTTTTCTTTCCCCACTCCTATTTGTATTAAGAATAAACTGGTGATCAGGTTTCTGTAACCTTGACAAGCTACGTCAGAAGGGCCCAGAATATTACAAAGGAAAAATAGGAGTTTTCTTTCTTTCCCTTATAGATTGAAGAGACGAGAGAGGTATTGTAATGCAAGGGAAAGAGGCCTGCCTGGCTTTGGTGGGAAGGGAATTGGGTTTGAATGCTGACTCCGACAATTCTTATCTGTGTGACCTGATGTCATTGTGCCTCAGTTTCTTTTTTTTTCTTTTTGCTGAGGCAATTGAGGTTAAGTGACTTGCCCAGGGTCACACAGCTAGGGAATGTTAAGTGTCTGAGACCAGATTTGAACCTAGGTCCTCCTGACTTCAGGGCTGGTGTTCTATTCACTGCACCGCCTAGCTACCCCATGCCTCAGTTTCTTTATCTGCAGAATGAGACAAGGAGACTAGATCAAGTTTTTAAAGACAAAAAATATAAAGATAACAATTTCATTATAACTGGTTTCCTTTGTAATCCTATGTATTCCAATTTGACTTTATGCATTTGAAAACATAATTCTGAGAGGTGTTTTTAGGCTTTTAAAGGGGTCCCATAAAATGGAAAAAAATGGTCTCATGATTTTTCTTGTGCAGCATGGTAATTGTGGAAATATATATATATATATATATATATAAATTGCATATGTTTAACATATATTGGATTACTTGCCTCTAGGGGAGGGGATGGGGGAAGGGAGGGAGAAAAATTTGGAACAAGGTTTTGCAAGGTGAATGTTGAAAACTATCTCTGCATATATTTTGGAAATTAAAAGCAAAAAAAAAAAGATGGTCTCTGAAGTCCCAGGTTCCTAAATTTCAGGGCTATTTCCATATTGCTAATGATGAGATCCTGAATGGTGGGTGTGCTGGGCAAAGAGAAACTGAAGAACTGATAAAATTGATTCTTGGGGCAGGCAGGGAGAAGGCACTGTTAAAGATCAGTTTAACTCTGTGGTCCCAACTTCTGGGGAGGTGGTCCAGTCATATACAAGACCCCGGAGGCCCACCCTCTGTAGTAATCTTGGGAAGCCTCATCTTGCCATGTTCTGTCAGAAATCCCAGTCATACCCCTGAGGTTAATTTTCCCAATGAGTCCTACCTATAGTTGCTCAAGAATCTATTCCTTATTTATAATTATATTTTTATATATTATAATTATATATTATGTTATAATATGATATGCTATATTATTTAGTTGCTCAAGAGGTTGTTTCTTATTTATATTAATTTTATTTATATTATATATATATATATATAATTATATAAACCATGTTATACATGCTATCTCTTTCATTTGGAGAGGAGGGGCCATTTCTGGCTTTCTTTGTATCCCCAGAATTTAGTATAGTGCTCTCGGCACATTGTAGGTGCTTTACAAATGACTGGTGTGGTTGCCAAACATATTACAAGAATGACCTGACAACACAATGATGACTCTCCTTATCAGGCTCCTTAGCTGTAAATTGAGGAGCTTGGACCAATGGATCAATGAGGTTCCTCCTAGCTTCAGATCTGTGACATAGTGCAAAGAAGTGCTGGGTTGGGAATCAAAGCAAATTGAATTCCCACCTGTGTAGCCTGGGGCAATCTGCTTAACCTCTCAGGGCATCACTTCATTTGTAAAATGAGGGAATTGGGCTCTGAGGTCTCTTTCAGCCCTAAATCTATGTTCCCTCTTGAATACTTTTAATTACTAAGAACATTTTCCTAATAAGCTAAAATCTGTAAAATTTCCTCATTTTGTTGAGGATGGTACCATTCTTGGAGTCATTAGGGTTTTCAGCCTCAGAATTATCTTCAACTCTTCATTCTCCTTTGCCTTACTTATCCAATCAGTTTCCATTTCTCATCAATTTTATTGGCTCAACACTATTCCTATCTATATCCCTGTCTCTCCACTTTTAACTCACCACAAGTTCAGCCTTCACCACTTCTCACTATATTGTTGTTGTTTAGTCATGTACAAGAGACCCATTTGAGATTTTCTTGGCAAAGATATGGGAGTAGTTTGCCATTTCATTTTCCAGCTCATTTTACAGATGAGGAAACTGAGGCAAACAAGGAAGTGACTTGCCCAAGATCACGCAACTATTAAGTATCTGAGGCTAGATTTGAACTTAGGAAGATGAATCTTCCAGACTCCAGGTCTGGCTTTCTATTCACTGTGCTACCCTATTACCCCTACACGATTACAAGAATTTCCTAATTGTTCTCCCTGCATCCAGGCTTTCTAATCTCCTTTCCAATTCTTTTTTTCAAACAATTTCCAGATTAATATTTTCTTTTTTTTTGGTGGCAATTGGGGTTAAGTTCCTTGCCCAGGGTCACACAGCTAGGAAGAGTTAAGTGTCTGAGGCCAGATTTGAACTTTGGTTCTCCTGACTTCAGGGCTGGGACTCTATCCACTATATCACCTAGCTGCCCCTCCAAATTAATATTTTCAAATCATCGATCTGATCATATCACTCTCTTGCTCCAAAAGCTTCAGGAGCTTCCAAAATGCTCAAGGACAACATACAAACTTCTTAATTTCACATTTAAGTCCTTCACAATCTGGCTCCATTTTGTCTTTCCAGGATAATTGTAAATTTCCTCCTTCAACCCTCAAACTCTAAGTTAAGGCCAACTGGCGGCAACTTCTTGTTTGGTACTGAAATTCTAAAATTTATAGTTTCAAGCATGGATCTTTTTTTCTGGCAGCAATCTGAATTCAGTTAATCAATTTGGCCATCAATATTTGAAATTTGGAGAGGTTGTCATATTATTTCATTTGTATTGCATTCAGATTTTTAAAGTTGTCATGTTTTTCTCTCTCAGAAATCTATGATTCTGTTTTTTTTTGTAGGTATCATCTTTCAAGAATTTTTCTTTTTCTTTTTTTATTAAAGCTTTTTATTTGCATAACATATGTATGGGTAGTTCCTCAACATTGATCCTTACAAAGCATTCCGTTACAAATTTTCCCCCTAGTCCCCTCCCCTCCCCTAGACGGCAGGAAGTCCACTACATGTTAATTATGAAATCTATGATTCTTAAGTTTGAATCTGTAAAACCTGGTAACCAGGAAAGTATTTTTTTAATGTTAATTCATGTGTTAAAGTTGTCTTTTGTTTCTCTTCTGATAATTTTTCTTCCACTCTCATTTTTTAGTTCCAGCTATCATTCTCTTTTTCAAAGTTTTTACTACTTTGAAAAGATTCTCCATCATGTGTTCTAAATTATATACTCTGCTATTTGTTTTCATTATTTCTGCTTTGAAGGCTTTAATTTATGGCCTGCTTTCAATTCTTGTATCTTTTTTTGACATTCATTTCTCTTCTGAACAATTCTGAAATTTGCTGTTATTGTTCCATGATATCTTGAGAATTGCCCCAAATTCTCTTTTTCATTGGGGATTTTGGTTAATTTTCCTTCATACTCTATTATTCATTCATTATGTTGTGAACTTTAAAAAGAATTTTAATAATTACTTTTAACAATTTTAATAATAATAACTATTCATTATTCCTTCTTCCATTATGGATTCATTTATGTTTGGTCATTAGGCTTATATTTAGCCTTTGTCTCTTAGAGCTTCTGTTTTCAGTCTTTTTCTTGTATACTAATTAGCTTGTCTCTGGCTTTCTTCCTCACTCTTTGGCTCAGAAACATAGATTTTAAGAGTTGGAAGGGCCCCTCATTGACCATCTAGTCCAATTCATATGCAAAATGAATCCTTACTAGGACATAACGGTCAAGTGGTCTTCTAGTCTTTGAAGACTTCCAAGGAGGGAAGAAACTACTACCTCTTGAGGTACCTTATTTCATTTTTGGGGGGTCTCTAATTGTTAGGAAAGGCCCTCCCTTTTTTCATTATTGTATCTTTGTGATTGGGCATCAGTCTCCATAAGTCAGATGGCTGAGTCTCTACTCAAAGCAAAAATTGTAGAGAAAGGAATAATCCCAGTTAGCAGACTGACCTATTTGTTGCTCCCACCATGTGGTATTTCATACCTTACCTCCTTGTCTTTCCATCCACTGTTCCCTGTGCCTCAGGATGGACACTGCCCTCACTCTGAACTCTTGCAACTGCTAGATTGCTTCAAGGCTAAACTCAGGTGCCATCTCCTTCAAGACATCCTCTTGAGTACCCTAATTATTCATATACTCCCTTCCACTCTGAAATCAGCTTCTATACATCCTGTATTTTCTCAAGATCGTAGAACCCTAGGTTTAGAGCACAAATGGACCTTAAATGTCATTTTATCTAACATCTGGTCATTTTACAGGTAAGGAAACTAGGACTAGAGATGGGAAATGACTTAATTAAGATAAATTGAAGATCTGATTATCCAGTTCCAAACTGAACACTCTTTCCACCGGTCCTTTCCTGTGTCTAGCCTTAACCCAAGTCGTACTAATCATGACATACTAATGACAGAACATTCCTTTGCTGATGACATTTTTCCCATTTCCCCCTCAAGTAGGGCTGAAAGTGGTTCTGTAAAAGTAGAGGAGATTTCTCCAGAAGATACATCATGTCATATTAGTAACTTAGCTCCTTATTAGCAATTTGCCTTCGCATCACATTAATATTTGTTTTCGCTAATACAATGCAAAAGTCTTATTGCATTAGCAACTCTCCCATCACATTAGAGGAAACAAATACTAATGTAATACACTATGAGGATGACATGATCTGATGGAAAATTGCTAATATAATCAGACTCTCCTACCGTATTAGTACTGGGATGCTAGTTCCCTCTGATCAGTACTGGTAAATAAAATATGTCCCTAGATCTATGTATCCCCAGTAGGTCAGCTGCCCTGGATAGACTGCTTGTGAGATTCTGCAATGGGACAATATTGAATTTTGGAATCATTTAACTTGGGTTCAAATCCTACTTTGATATGAACTAGTCACTTTCTGTTTCTGGACCTCAGTTTTGCTGTCTGTAAAATGAAGGAGTTGGACTAAATGACCCCTGGAGTCCCTTCTAGTTTTAAATCTATGATTCAGTTATCTCACAAGAGACTGAGAGGGAAACTGAGAGAAATATGGAGAGACAGAGACACACACAGAGAGACACAGAGACATACAGAGATAGAGACAGAGACAAAGACAGAGGCAGACAGAGAGAGACACAGAGACAGGGGAGAGAAATGCCATTCTATCATTTAGATTTAATTTTCTATGGTGAGACAGAGATGGAGCAAAGGAAAAGGAAAGGGAAAGAGAGACTCACACAGAGAGAGACAGGGAGGGAAGGAAGAAGAGAGAAAGTCAGAGGCAGAGAGACAAAGAATGTCTGAGAGACAGAGACAGAAAAAGGCAGAGAGATAGAGACAGAGATGGAGAGAGGGAAGGAAAGAGAGAGAGAGAGAGAGAGAGAGAGAGAGAGAGAGAGAGAGAGAGATGGGGCGGGGGAGGGAGAGAAAGCCCATCCAATCGTTTAGACTTAATTTTCCATGGCAATAACGTTATTGGTGTGACAAGGTAGACCACTGTTGCCAAAGTTAATACATCAACTATTTGTGGATCTAGCAGAGTTAGTGCATTGTAAGGAGTGGAACAAAAAGAAAGAAAAAAACTAACTCTGAAATGATTTTTCTGCCATGGTCAGAAAAAGGCAGAAGGGCCACAGGAAGGGTACCCAACATATTCTAACAATTTGGACATGTGTATTTCATGAGATCAAACTCCATGCATATGCATAGAATGAGCAAAATCCTGTTTTCTTTTGCAAATTTGGAATCAGTCAAGGAACAAATATTTTCCAACACTTATTATGAATCTAAGCTTTTCTAACCTGTTTTCCATTCCCAACTAAAACTCTTACATCAAGAGGGGAGGTCTTTAGGGCTTTCACAAAGTGATTAATAAATGTTGTTGAATAGAATTAGATATTAATGAAGGTTAGTAGAGAAAGACTATCCAGAAACATCATGGTATAGTGGAAAGGATACTATATTGGGAGTCTGAGGATCTGGGTTCAAATCATTCTCCTTAGACTTATTACCTGGGTGACCACAGGCAAGTCATCCAGCCTTTCTAGGTTTGTCTATTCTAGCCTCAGACACTTATTTGCTCTGTGACTCTGGGTAAGTCACTTAACTGTTTGCCTCAGTTTCTTCATCTGTAAAATAAGGTGGAGAAGGAAATGACCAACCACTCCAGTGTCTTTGCCAAGAAAACCCCAAATGGGGTCATGAAGAGTTAACACAATGGAAACATGACTGAATGACAACAATGATATTTAAGTTGAGAAGTCAATTCATCAAGAACGTATGGTTTTGTTGGTGGATCCCTGGCCAGACCACAGTCCCTTGTATGCAGTAGAAACTTAATACATGCTATCTGCATTTAATTGAATTGGTATCTCTTGCTATTAACAGATCACAGCTTGTATACTATTTAGTTGCTCCATCTTGGAGGCTTTGCAGAAATTGATCGACAAGTTTATATAGCTATTAAGGGTCACAGAGACAGGATTTAAACCTGAGTCCATTCTTACTCTATTCTCTCTACTAGGCTGCCTCATAATTCATAGTCTTAAGGGTCTTCACTATCCTGCTTTCTCTTCTCTGGCTGTTCTCCAGCTTATCAATTTCCTCTCTAAAATATAGTGCTCAGAACTAAACCCAACACTCCAGATGTGGTTTGACCTATACTTTTCAGTGCAGCCCAAGACCATGTTAATTAACTTTCTTGTCCACCATATAACAGTATTGACTCACACTGAGTCTGTGGTCCACTAAAATCTCCAGATCTTTTTCGGCTAAAAATCCAATCTTACCACATCACTCTCCATCTTTTCCTTAATTTTTCTGAATCCAAGTAGAAGACTACATTTATTCTTATTAAATTTCATTTTATTAGTCTAATATACTGGCCTCAAAATGCTTATGAGGAACTCCTGGTGGCATAATATATACATAGAAAAGTAAATAATATATGTATACTATACATATACGGCAGGACCAGCTCTGCTAGATTTCAAAAAGCTGGTGCTCAAAGTGAGCCCATATGGCTACTAGCAAAGTCCACCGTTCAGGGCCAATCATTGGCCTCCTGGTTTCAATAACACAGTGAGGTGAGGGTAGGCAGACCTAATGTCTCTGTCTCTGAATCAACAAAGCTCTCACTGACTCCTTAAGCCATTGTAATACAGTCAGGGGAAGAAGAGAGAGAGGGAAGAGGGGCAGGAGGAGGAAGGATGGACATGGGCGTCCCAAAGGGAAGGGATAGATAAGGAAAGGATAGAGGAAAAGGAAATGGAAAGGAAGGAAAGGGAAGAGAGGGAAAGGAAAGGGAAGGGAAGGAAAGGG
>JAJPUD010001089.1:320261-341177 GCA_023553655.1 Myrmecobius fasciatus | reverse complement strand
AGAGAGGGAAAGGAAAGGGAAGGGAAGGAAAGGGAAGAGAGGGAAAGAAAAGGGAAGGGAAGGAAAGGGAAGAGAGGGAAAGGAAAGGGAAGGGAAGGGAAGGGAAGAGAGGGAAAGGAAAGGGAAGACAGGGAAAGGAAAGGTAGGACATTGTGATATTCAGACACTACGTGGAACTCTTTCAGGATAAGCCAGATGAGACTTTAAGGCTGGGAAAATGGACAGCAAGATTCTCTCACCCCACGCCATCTCATCTTTACCAGGGTTATTGTCCCAAAGGTAAAATGCTCTGCTCAGATCCCATCTTCAGGGGTGTGCTCCACGATGGCGCCATGTTTTAGGGAGGCCATTAATAATCTGGTGAACATCCTATCAGAATGCTAAAGGGCTTTGAGTCTATGTCAAGAAAAAATAACGTCAGCGTTTAAATAATACAAACTGATCTTGTGTGGTGAGCTGGTATCTCATATCACAATGTAATATTCCAACTATGGGGTGAAGGAAACACCCATCCATTATACACTTACATGTCTGTACACACAGAGAGAATCACCCCTACACATGCACAAGCACACTCACAAGCACACTCACACACCCTCATAGTCACACTTACACCGATACCCCCTCACGCACAGTCACCCATACACACACAAGCACACTCATACACACACTCACACCTATATGCATCCATGCACAATTACACACCTATATACACACACATCTAGTCACCTATACACAAGCACACAAACACCCTTACACACCCATTCACACATACCTAAACACAACCATACACACACACATACACACATTAACACCTACATACACCCACACAGTCACACACACTCACACCTAAACCCCCCCCACACACACACACACATTTGCATGCACACGATTTCTTCACTTGAGCAAATTGGTAAATCACGTACCCTTTTCTCCCTCCCACCCCCGCTGGTCCTCTGACAGACAGAACCATCCAAACGTGTGACAAAGTTCTACTTGTGTGGTGACATGCCTGAAACCCATGTGAGCCAAATCCTAGTAGCCCACCAGAGCAGCTTCTCGCTCCGTGAGCCCGATATGGATCTTAACCTCCCGCCACCTGGTACCTGGGGAAACATACATGCACAGTCAGGCAGGTTCAGACGCTGAAATTAAATTTGTTCTCTTTTTTCCAAGCGATGAGTGTGTGTGTGTGTGTGTGTGTGTGTGTGTGTGTGTGTGTATGTCTGAGGAGCTCCTTTCCCCCTCCTCTGTGGCACTCATCACTCCCTCCACACTCCTCATGTAAACACTGGGGATGTGCCCATTTGCCAACTGACCAGTTTCTGAGAAGTTCCAGAGCAAGTGACCCCTCCATTCCACTCCATCGCACCAGCGGCACTTGGCTGGTCCCCCAGCCCCTCAATCCTTCCAAGCTGGAGAAGAAGAAGAGTTCCCTCACCTGTGAAGGGGAAAAGTATGGGGAGAGGCAGACAGCTTCAAGTATGGAACACAGCACAGCCATGGGCGGCTGGGGAAACCAGGAAAGGAAGCAACTCTCGGACAGTGGATAGAAAGCCAGGACAGGAGTCAGAAAGGCTCATCTTCCTGAGTTCAAATTAGATCTCAGACACTGACTAGCTATGTGACCCTAAACAAGTCACTTAAACCTATTTGCCTCAGTTTTCCTTATCTGTCAAATAAGCTGGAGAAGGAAACGACAAACCATTCCAGTATTTTTGCCAAGAACACCCCTCCCCCAAATCTTAAGTGTCTAAGTAAAGGGCAGTCTTTATGATCAGTTTGGATTTTATTTCAATACAACAAATACTTATCAATACACAAACTGACAATGTGCCAGATTTTGTGCCAGGGTGAAGTAAGTGATGGTTCTGCCATGTACTCCTTGGCTAGATTATATCTGGAGCATTTGGAACCACATTTTAGGAGGGGCTCTGATAAGATATGGAGTATCCAGAGGAGGGTGGCCACAATGGCCCTTATGCTGAGGATGGAGTGAATACAGGAAGACCAATTAGCAGAAGGTTGCAATAGTCTGGGTGAAGAGATTAAGACCCAAGGGTATTCTGGTAAATGCTTACCTGGCTCCTCCCCTGTCGATGTACCCACACATCTTTTAAGTTTAATCTGCAATTTTAATGTTTTCTCCATTAATTTATTAAGTATAGGTATTAAACAGAAAAAAATAAACCAAACCCTAATGTTTCTGAAAATTTAACTTGCAAGCTGGTTTGAGCTGGCTCTAGAGCACTCTTTGTTAGGACCTAAAAAAATCCCCATGGAACATGGCTGCAGTGGACATGGGCAGGAGGCTCCAGTACTTGACCGACTTCAGAGGGAAAACCTACAAATCATTCCAAACTGCATGCTAATGTGGCAGCATTGAGATTTGGAGCAGATTTTTCAGGCTAGTCTGAAAGATGGACCAGATTTCATGAAAGGAAAGAACAAAAATAGAATAAGTTTCCTGTGCTAATAAAGGAGAGTTTCTGCTATTTCTGCTATTAGGGAAGGCCCTCCAAATCACCACAGCATGCACCCACCATCTTAAATCTTGAGTGATTTAGGAAGAATGAGGAAAGGATGTGAAAACCTGAAGCACAGGATCTTGGAGGTAGAAGAAGAATTCTCTCAACAACATCCCTGACAAATGGTCCTTCAGCTTTTCCTCGAAGATCTTCAGTGACCACAGACACTCCCTTCGAGGCAGCCAGTTCTAATGGGTCAGTGATCCAAGCAACCTTCTGCAGCCCAGCCCACTGGGTTACCTCAGCCCCTCAGAATGTTTTCAGCTGGCTATAAGTCTACCACCCCCTCCTCCCCAAAGATAATGTCATTATAATTACTGTTATCGCATTACTGAGCTGGCTGCGTTAGAATGACTAATGATGGACACGGGAGATAATGTGATAACTCTTAAATACCTTTTCAGTGATAAAATACTTCTGACACGTGAGCTAATAGCAGACCCAGCAGAAACTCTCCTGTGGCACCAGGGAAGCTTTGGGTCCTTCAGCCCTCCCTTTTACTGAGGTCTGAGTCCCTTCCGGGCCAAATGGACTCGGATATTCTGCTGTTAAATCTCAATGCTGACATCCCCGTGCTGGGAACAATGGTCTGCAGTTGCCACATTCACACGTGGCTCAATCACAGAGCTGGAGTCCCACGGAAGTCATTTGATCAGTTAGTCAAAACCTACTTTACAGCTGAGTAAACTGAGACCCAAAGAAGTTAATCACATGGCCAAGACCACACAGATAAGTGGCAAGGCCAAGACCAAAAGACAGGCTTTCAGAGCTCTTTCTATGGCAACACAAACTACATGTGCTTGGGCCCTTTCATAGGTTAACTCTGCTTTAATGGAAATAATAAGGGTATAAAGTGATGCAGTGGCAGAGCACCAGACTGGGAGTCAGAAAGACTCCCGAGTTCAAATCTGGTCTCAGACACTGACTAGCTGTGTGACCCTAAGCAAGTCACTTAAACCTATTTCTGCCTCGGTTTCCCTATCTGTCAAATAAGCTGGAGAAGGAAATGGCAAACTACTTCAACATCTTTGCCAAGAAAACCCCAAAAGGGGTCATGAAAGATCAGGTATGATGAAAGACAACTAAACAGCAACAACAGAAAGGAAATTATACCAGCAACTTATATTTTTATAGCATTTTAACATTTACAAAATATTTTCATTCATTCATTCAACAAATATTTTTCTGCAGCTATTGTATGCTAGTCACTGTGCTAAGCACTTCTAGGTGTTGGAGATACTAAACCAAAGCAATCCTGAACTTCAAAGAGTTTATTTTCTATGAAAAGAAAAACAGCATATATCTATCTATACATAAATACAAAGGGATGAGACATAGTGGATGGAAGGCTGCTGGGAGGCAGCAAGACATGAGTTCCCATCCCATATAAGACGTAGACATACTGGCTGTGTGACTCTGGACAAGTCACTTAATCTCAGTGCCCCCCGGCAATTCTCTAAGATGATAAACTATAAAGTTATATAAATACAGCAGATAACAGATTTGATACACATATATCTGTGAGTAGCAGACTTACATTTACCATGCTATAAATCTATAAGATCTATATAATCTAATTTGCACAGTTAAGGAGGAATAATAGGTCACAATTATACATCACTTCAAGTTTTGCAAAGCACTTTACATCCTCATTTGAATCTCTTACCTTGAAGATCTCTGACACACATTGACTATGTGAACTTGGGGAAGTCACCTAACCTAGGCAACGCTCTAAGGTCATAAGAACAAAAGAGATATTAGTAAAAATGTTTGGTACAGTGTTTGGTAGGTTCTCTATAAATGCTTACTCCTCTTTTCCCATAAGCTGCAGAAAAAGTGCCCAAAATATATTAATGGAAGGATTTCCTTCAACTGGGAGTTTGATATACTAATAAAATGACAAGGTTCAATCACAATCCCTGTCCTGCGATGCTGTTTCCAAATTCAGTACTACACCAATGGAAGAGAACTGATTTTGAACTCAGAGGACCATGAGAACCTGAACTGATATCCTAACATTGACAATAATTACTTTATCACTTCAACACACTGGGCCTTAGTTTATTCATTTGTAAAATGAGTCAGTTGATTTGGAAAGACTCTGATGACCATTATATTCTAGATCTATGATTCATGCTTCCTCTTGAATGTACATGGGAACTTGGAGCAAATATGAAAAGATGATCTAGGCTCCAAATTGAACAGAAAGAAAAGATTAGCATTTTAACTGGTCCTAGGTAGTTTGCTGCCCCCAAAGATCCACCCTTTTAACAGTAATGTTTTCATATGGGTGCTGCAAGTCACAGAACCCCATGATTCCAGAAAATCACAACTGAGAATAGCCCCCAAAGCAACAGGGGGATGCACAGGGGGAGGATGCGAGTAGGCTGTAGCACTTGTGTGAGAGAAGTGACATGAAGGATACAATCAAGGACACATTTGATTGGAATAGGGGGAAGGCAGTCATGTAGCACAAGCAATAGATAACAGGTGGACAGCTTGAATTCTGTACTGATGCAACCCTCCCCCCTTTCCCTCACCCTTAATCAATGGAACTGGAAGAAGGCTTCTAGTACCATGGACAGCTCTGCTACTAAAGCTTTGCAAAGAGAGACTGAGAAGAAAATTCAGGAGAATTAAGAAAGTTGGATGAGTTGCAAACAGCACCATCAAAGGGAGTGCCCACAGGGACTAGATCACAGAGCCATTGAAGTAGTGAAAAAAAGGATATGTAGGAAATATTGGGCACGTCATTTTTCCTTACTCCCAACTAGCATCAAATCCAACATTCATCTAAGTGATTGCTGTATTTCTTACTTTAGTTGTGAGGTCACATTTTTTTTTTTTGATTTAGGAACACCTAACCTCTCCATCTAAAAACATTTCAGACCATAAGTTTGTTATTTTTGTTTTTTAAAATTTATTTACATCTTCTGTTTTTATATCACCTAGACATTGCATTAAATTTTTCTCCTACCAGTGAGTCAACCTTTATGAGAAAAAAAATTTAAAAAGAGAAAAAGTTCAGTAAATTTAACCATCATATATAATGTTACAGATTCCTAGTATTATAAAGAAATGGGGGGAGGGGTATTTTCTCATAGCTCTTCCTAGGGATCAGACTTGATTTTAATAATTGTTGTTCTTTCCACATGCATTTTTTGGGTGGTTATCTTATATATTTGCCTCCTGGTTCTCCTTATTTCATGTTCTATCATGTAAATTCTTTCATGTTTACTTCTCTGTACTCATCATATTCAATACTTCTTAAGTATGGCAACATTACATTCATATACCCCAATTTCCTTACCCACTTTCCAATTGACGATAATCTACTTTGCTGTTGGTGTATATGGGTCCTTTCTTTTCATCACTGAATTCAGTGGTTATCCCCAGTATCTAGCACAGTAAGTAGCATACAGCAGACGCTTAATACATGATTGCCACAAAGAAGTGTATTGAATCGAATAGTCCAATTCAACTCTTCTTGGATCTGATGGTTCAGTTTGACAAGCCCTCTCCAAGAATTCTGTTTCTCTAAGGATTCTAGTCAGACAATTCTAACAAACATGTGATGGAAAATGCTATTCACATCTGGAGGGAGAACTGTGGAGACTGAATGCAGATCAAAGCACACTATTTTCACCTTTTTTGTTTGCTTTTTCTTTCTCATGCTTTTCCCCCTTTTGTTCTGATTCTTCTTTCACAATATGACAAATATGGAAATATATTTAAGATGATTGTACTTGTATAACCTATACCAGATTGCTTGCTTGTCTTGGGGAGGGGGGAGTTAAGGTAGAGAGGGAGAAAAATTTGGAACACACAATCTTACAAAAATGAATGTTTAAAATCATCTTTACATGTAATTGGAAAAGTAAAATACTATTGAGAAAAAACTATTCTATTCAGAACCAAATTCTGAACTTCCTCCAAACTTTTTAAAGCTTCCATATAGAAGTTTCCTTAAGTTCCCATGTAGAAGTTCAGATCATTAATGATTTTTAATTCTCAGCAATTTGGGGTTCTGCTGAATTAGTATTTTGTATTGAATTAGTATTCATTTTCCTTAATGTGATATGAAAGTATAATTATATTAGTTATGTTTATATCACATTAGATTACATAGACAGAATGCATTCCTGTCTAAAACAGGTTTAAAAAACAATCAACCACTCCCATAGCTCGACTGGAATTCACTTTTGTTTACAGCCATGTTTTTTTTTTTTTTTCTTTTGACAACGGGGCTATGACACCATCCTTGTAACTCCTTCAGTATGGTATCACTCAGGCTACAATTCAATCCAACAAGCATTTATTGAGACTCTGCTCTATGCCAGGCACTGAAGATATAAGGACAAAAACAAAGTAGTCTTTGTCCTCAAAGGGGGAACAAACAATTGGGGAAAAACAATTTGTATACAAATAGGTAAATGCAAAATAAATATCATTGGTTTGGGGGAGGTGAGATGTATGAGATAGAGCAATAATAATTAGGTTGAATCAATCAATCAACAAACATTTATTATGCACCTACTATATTCCAGGCATTGTGCTAAGCACTGGCTATAAAGACAAAAATGAAAAAAAAAAGTATTTTTCAAATGTAAGGCTAGGGGGAGAGTTCATGACCGCACGAAGGGCAGACAGGAACATAAAAGATTAAAATAGATGATATACATAAAAATGAATTAAGCTTTTTTTCAGAGATATAAATTTTAGATCCAATTAGCAAGGAAACATTAAAGGGGGAAAGCTATTTCCAGCAAGTTTCACTTACAAAGATCTTATTTTCAAGATATTTAAGGAAGTGATTCAGATTTATAAGAATAAGAGCCATTCACAATTAATAAATGGTTAAAGGATGGGAACAAAGTATAGGTACAGGCAGCATCAAGGGAAGAAATCCAAGCTAATTATAGCCATGTGAAAAATGCATCTAATCATTAATAATTGGAAAAATGCAAATTAAAGTAACTCTAAGTTTCCACCTAACACTCATATGACTAGCAAAGATTAAAAAAGGAAAATGACAATTGCTGGAAAGACTGCAGGAAAATAGGTGCACTCATCTATTGTGGGTTATCTGTGAAATGGTCTAACCATTTTAGAAAGTAAATTGGTACTTTGCCTCAAAACTTAGTAAATTATGCTTACCCTTTGACCCACTAGTTTACCTATACTCCCAAAGAGACCCAAGAAAGAGGAAATGGACTCATATATATGCCAAAATATTTATAACAACTCTTTTGTAGAACAGAACTAGAAACTAAGGGGTACTCATCAAGTGGGGAATGGATGAATCAACTTTGCAATATAAATATAATGGAATAATACTCTTATGTTGTAAGAAATGATGAAAGGGACAGTTTCAGAGGAACCTGAGAAGGACTGTGAACTGATGCAAAGTAATGTGAAAAGAACCAAGAGAACAATTTATTCTATGATAGCAGTATTATAAAACCAATGATGTCTCATTTATCTGGGTAATAGAAGTCCCTTCCACCTCAATGCACTGTATACATTAAGTGATTAATAAATGCTGAAAGAATGAGTTGTCACGGACTGTAGAGAATCCCAGGAGGAAGAGACCTTGCAGGCCATCCAATTGAATTTCATTTTACAGATGAGGAAGTATCGTAAGACTTTGATTTTACAGATCAAAAAGTCAATCTGAGAGAGGTTAAGTGACTTGCCCGTCATCAAATAGATCATAAATATCCAAGGCAGAATTAGAATTCAGGTCTTCCTGGTTTCATGACCAGTGTTCTCTCACTTCTTAGCTATGTGACTCTTGGAAAGTGACTTGACTGTGGAAAGACCAGAGCACTTTCCACAAGTGCCACAAGTGCCAAAGTCGACCTGCCAGACAAATGGATGGATGCCAATGGCCCAGAGACAGAGCAGGGAGTTTAAAAGGTCTGCAATTCATAAAGAAGGTCAGAGTCTGGAGAACTGGGGAGTAGGGGTGGCGAGTCGAGACTTAGTTAACAGATGTCTATGCTCTGAGAGGTTTGCACAAAATGGTCTTCACAAATCACTCATCAAACAGCCTTGTGGGTGAGATCATCAATCAATCAACATGAATTTATTAAGCTCCTACTATGCATTATTAAGCACAAGGCAGACGGGCATCCTGGTGCATGGACAGAGATGACCTTTGAGGCAGAAAGACCCCCGTGCCCAGGAAACTCTTGAAGAAGATGAGCAGTGGAGAAGCTGTCGGTTGGCCATTTTTTCATCAGAAGTCCCACATCCCAATGAAATTACATCAGGTTAGTAGCTGCCATTTCTATCATATTTTAAGGTTTACAAAGTACATTATGCACAGGCTACCTTGCTGGATCCTTACAACAACCCTCTACTATTATTAATCCCATTTGTACAGATAAGGAAACTGAAGCATTTTATGTGCTTGATCCTCAAAAAAACCCTCTACCATTACTATTATTCCCATTTCACAAATGAGGAAACTGAGGCTTAGAGAAGTCAAATGACTTGGCCGAGTCATATAGCTAGTAAGTATATGAGGGAGAGTTTTCTTTTTAAACCCAAAGGGTTAAAAAAAAGTTCCAGGTCCTGTGCTAGCTGCTAGGGATACAACAACAAAACCTAGATAGCATCTGCCCTCAAGGAACTTACTTTGGAGCTCATGCACCAGAGCTCATTTCTAGCAGGGCAGAGAGGTGCTAGGACCTTGCTAGGTTCAGAAAGACATGCAAGAAATTTCAGGAGTGGCTGAATCTGGGGCAAGTTCCCATAAGGGTGCGTGATTCTATCTGGGCAAGATCAGGAAAGCTAAACAGAGACAGAATTTGACATGGGAAACAGCTAAAGGGTAAAATAGGACAGAGGGAAATCTCAACAACATTTTCAATTACAGGAGATAGAAAGGAAGGATCAAAGAAAATCTCCCACCATCTCTTCCCCATCTTTTCCCAGAAATAGGTAAGAAAATTATATTAAAAAACATAAAAAGGGGAAGAGTAGCTTTGTCCACCCTCTGATCTCCCCCCTCCACTTATTTTATCTCTATATAGGAATTTTGGGTTTGGTGCTCAGAAAAAGCATACCTTTTGGCCTGGGAACATTGAAGAAAACAGAATTGGGGAGGAAAAGAAATCTGGAAGAAATGGATATTTGGAACGGGAATCCTCCAGAGCTGAGGTTCACTGATTTTAAGAGACAGGTGGATGTTACAGTCTTGTTTTTCACTTTTTTCTTCTCCAGGACTAAAGTAGGACAAGGGGTGTTCCTGGAGAATGAGAAAGGGCAAATATGGGAAATCCAAATGGGGGGGAAAGGAATAGTCCTGATAATTAGAACCCTGTCAGCACCACTTTGGTACCTGGGAAGAGAGTAAAATGAATCATCCCATAATGCCTTAGCAATCAGCCTGGGAGAAGCAGGAAGCCCAGGACCCACTGACATGTCTGGGAACATACTGGTAGCACAGAGCCAAGAGGATGTTGGATGCTAACCTTTTTCCTACTATGACAGCAATTTTATTAATAAAGCCACTGCTTAAGAAAATATGTGATTGGGTATGGACAGCTTGTATTAAGCATAGTTTTCCTTAGTATTTGCTTGTACTTATTTAAAAAAAAAGCAACTTCACAAGGACAAGGTAGGAGAACTATAACTAGATGGCGATTGACCTTTAAAAGATCTGGGGGTCATAATGAACTTCAAGCATATTTGTTAATAGAGTTATTATGGAAGTCAATAAAGCTAATGCCATCTTGGGGTGCTTTAAGGATGTTTAAGTGACTTGTCCATAGCTAAGAGGCAAAATTTGAACTCAAGACTTCCAGACACTAGACCATCCAGCTAGGCAAGGTCAATGGAGGAAAAAGAAAAGGAGGGAGCTACAACCTGAAAGGAAAAATGTCTTGGAAGCCAATAGGTTGAGTTGAAACAACAGTACTAGAATAAATGAGTTACTGACTACTTGGTTGGCAGTTAATAAAAGGATCCCAAAGCTGGCAATCTCAAGTTTCCCAGCAGCAACTAATGCCTTCTTCCTACAGACAATAATAGCATTTCTTTCCTCTTCTTCTCTCTCCACAACCATCTTTGACTTGAAAAAGTGTTTCTTTATGACCTGAGGACTTTGGCTGACTGCAGAATAATGGAATCAGGGCTGGGTCCTGGGGAGCTCCAGGGGAGAAGCTAGTCCTCCCTTCTTATCATTAGTTCTTAAAGTTAAGCCCTCCAGAGCTGATGAACTTGGCTCTGACTTCTTAGGTGGTTTCTGAGGGAGGGGAGCAACCTCTCCTTCCATTCCTCAAAGAAATTTGCTTTCCCCACTAGAAAGCTCTCCCTCCTTCCCTGCATCTCCCGGCTTCCTTCAAACCTCAACTCAATCTCACCTTCTGCAGGAGGCCCTTCCCATCCTCCACTGCTAGGGTCTTCCTTTGAGGGCATCTTCTCCTTGCATTGGCCATATTTTGTCCGTATGGTTATTTGAATGCTGTCATCTCCACTGGAACAGTAGCACCCTGAGGGCAGGAGATGGGTTTTTGCCTTTTCTTGTAACCCCAATACTTGGCACACTGTGCTACTGCATAGTAATGCTTGCTGACTGACTCCCATACAACTGGGATACCCTAATTGGATTCCTCCAGATAAGGGACATGACATGCTCAGTTCAGTTCTCTCTCTCTCTCTCTCTCTTTTTTTGCTTTTTTGCTGAGGCAATTAGGGTTAAGTGACTTGCCCAGGGTCACACAGGATGTATTAAGTGTCAGAGGCCACATTTGAACTCAGGTCCTCCTGATTTCAGGGCTGGTGCTCTATCCACTTTGCCACCTAGCTGCCCCTAGTTTAGTTCTCTTTTTACTCTACAATACTTCCTAAAAATCTTTGCTTTTCCCCACAAGACAGCAGCAAAACTGCCTCAAGTCAAGCAATAGGGAATCGTTAATACAATTTCTCTTGAAATCTCCAGCCTGACATCCAAATGCTGGACTTTTACTAAAACACTCTGTTCTTTTGCTCATAGTAGGCAGTTTTGTCTTGGCCCACCCTCAAGATTCAACAATTGAACTCAATAAATTTAACTCCTTTTCCCTATTCTAAGGCCCCTCCCAGCCCTGACATTCCCTGTTCTCAGGTCTCTAGAGTTCTAAAATTCTCTGTTCAATTCAATTCAGTGTACACTTTTTAAATGTTTCTTAGGTACCAGATCTACACTAAGCCCTGGGATATAAAGTCAAAAGGGAGATAATTCCTGCCTTGGAGGAACTTACTCTCTACTGAAAGATAATTACAGGGTACTCAGATAAAAGAATTCAATGTAAGAAGGAAGGAAACAAACGTGTATGAAACTCCTACTATGTGCTAAGCAGTTTACAAATATCTCATCTGGTACTCAGTATAACTCTGGCATCTAGGTGCAATTTTTTTTTTTTTTTTGCTGAGGCAGCTGGGGGTTAAGTGACTTGCCCAGGGTCACACAGCTATTGTTAAGTGTCTGAGGCTAGATTTGAACTCAGGTCCTACTGACTTCAGGGCTGGCGCTCTATCCTCTATCTAGAGGGCTGTCCCTCTAGATGCTATTTTTATGCCCATTTTACAGATGAGAAAACCGAGGCAGAGGGAGATGAAATGGCTTGCCCACAGTCACACAGGTGGTCCTTCTCTGAGACCTGATTTGAACTCAGATATTCCTGACTTGGGCCTGGAGTCCAGCACTCTATTCTCTCTTTGTGTTGTTTCCAAACACAAAGTGCATATTAAAAAGCAATTTAATATCATGTTAGTGGGGCTTGTGGGAAAAACCTAGAATGGGAGATGCCCTAGGAGGTGAGCCCTGGAGGGTGCTGGGAATTCTAAGAGATTGAAGTGAGGGTGTGGGCGCCTGCCTCTGAGGCCATAGGGATGAATCTCCATCTGGTGGGGAGAATGATCCTGGAGAAGTGGTTAGCCAAGCTGCTGTGTCTGCCCTTCTCCAACCACCATTTAATAAGTAGTTTCCTATTTTATTATTAAGCCTCCCCAGCATCTCACCCAGTGTGGCGAGCGGCATCCAAGCGCCCAGCCCCCAAGACGGCGGCAAGCTGTCCCACATTCATAAATAATATTTTGCAATTTCCCTGCATGGGGGCCCGGGTACATTATTTTTTATGCATCAAGGTTACAGGAATCTAAAAGTCAGGGCCCTCGGCTTTCCTCTAAAGGAGGAGAAGAAACGTAACGAAGCTCTGATTCCTCCAGCCTGTGCCAAGTTGAGGGGGGCCAGGCTGAATGCCACGGATTGTGTTTCTGCTTTGTTATCTCAAGGTACAACAATCAGATATCTACAAATGGATGAATCTCTGATCTTGGGGCCTGGCTAGAAAGGGATTTATGTGACAGGCAAGCCCGACTGGCCCATCACTCACTGGGGCTGTCAGGCTCCGCCTCCTGATTAAAAGGCACAGAACTTTTCCAAGTTCTAAGCTCAGGACAGGCACCCCCACGTGCCAGCCGACACACGTGCACATGTGTGCCCACAAGTACTCCCCTCCCCCCAACTCAGTCTGAACCAAATCAATAGTCAAACCAGTGGGAAGGAGTATGGGACATCATTGGCGAAAGTGAGTCACAAATGATGTCACAAATAATATTAACTGATGTAGTCTCCGATCTACAAAACATATGTGGTCTTGCTTGAGCCTCAGCACAGCCCTAGAGGGGAAGGCGCTCCTGGAGATTTTATATAGCCATTTTACAGAAGAGTACAAGTGAGGCTCAGAGAGATCCAATGCCCTGCCGAGGGTCATGGGACTAGGAGTTATCAGAGGCAGGGACCCCATCTCCAGTCAAATTGACAATTTCCCATTAAAATGTCAACATCCACCCTGCCCAGTGTTCCAAGACAAGGAAGGTCAAGCTGCCCCTTTGAGATGCTATCCTCCAGGACTGCATTATGGGGTGAGTCTGACCTTGCTGAGGGCACAACTCCATGATGCCCAGAGAAAAATGTAACAAAGCTTTACATTTTTAAAGTATTTTATAAACTCTGGGAGGAAGATCAGACAAGTACTATCCCTATGTGACAGATGGGGAAACTGAGATTGGGAGTGATATAAAGTAACTTGCTTTTGGTGTCAGAGGCAGAATTTGAAGCCAAACCTCCCCACTCCCAGTCTGGCATTATTTCCAGCATGACTTTGTGGTTGAAAGGCTAAAGAGGCACTTTGGGATTCAGGGAGACCTGGGTTCAAATTCTGACCTTGACACATATCAACTGGATAGTTATAAGTTGGTCCCTTCCCTTCTCAGGCTCAGGTTATTACCTGCAGCTGAGCTGAGGGTCTGTATTGCTCACACAATCATACAAGACACAGCAGATTTTGAGCTGGGAGGACATAAGAAGTCACCATGAGTAACCTGTTTTACAGATGAGGAAACAAGGACCTAGTTTGGTTAAAGACTTGCCTGGGGTCACATAAGTGAGGCAGGATTTGAACCCTCCTCCTGCTGTGTGCTGCTCAGTGGATAAATCATCAAACCTAGAGCTAGGAAGATGAGTTCAAACCCAGCCCCAGATACTTACTAGCTGGACAAGTCACTTAGCTATGTGTGCCTCAGTTTCCTTATCTGTACAATGAGCTGGAGAAGGAAATGGCAAACTACTCCAGTATCTTTGCCAAGAAAACCTCAAATGTGATCATGAAGAGTCAAACTGAACTGAAAAAAGTGAACAATATCTAGACTTAAAGTCCAAAGCCTATCCATTCTGCCATCTTGTCTCACCTTGCAAGAGGTAGCATCTAATCTCATCAAGAGCTAAAGTCTCACGTAATTGAAGGGCTTAGATTAGAGATCATTTGTGATTCAGCAGGAGCCCCATTTTACAGATGAAATCACTGAGACCCAGAAGATTGAGAATCAAACATGGTTTCTTATACCATATAAATGTCCAAAGGAGATTCAAATCC
Organism: Myrmecobius fasciatus; assembly: GCA_023553655.1. Lineage (NCBI taxonomy): Eukaryota > Metazoa > Chordata > Mammalia > Dasyuromorphia > Myrmecobiidae > Myrmecobius > Myrmecobius fasciatus. The sequence continues at coordinate 326,722 of JAJPUD010001089.1, read as the reverse complement.
AAGTTTTCCTAGAAATCTTCTACCTGTAACTTAATGATTTTAGAGAGCAGCCTGAGATGTTACACACACAGCTGGTGTGTGACAGGATCTGACTTGAACTCAGGTCTTCCCAACTCCAGGGCTAGCTCTCTATGGCTTTATTTAATTCAATTTATTTGAACAAACATTAATGTTTGCACTATGTGCTGTAAACATTAAACATCTGCTATGTGCAATAAATCTTCACTAAGCACCCACTATGTGCAACAAACATTAACTAAATACTTGCTATTTGCAACAAACATTCACTAAACTCTCTATGGCTTTGTTTAATTCAATTTATTTGAACAAACATTAATTAAGTGCCTACTGTGTGCGAGAAACATTAATTAAACACCTACTATGTGTTATATGACGAGTACTGTGCCAGACAAGAGACGGACAAAGAAAAAAAGTAAATATAGCTCATGACCTGAAACAACTTGCATTCTACTGGGGGAAAAGCAGCATGTTCATAAGTAAGTACAGACAATATCATTTGATAAAGGAGTCCCTAATTGGTCTTCTCGACTTCAATTCATCATCTGCACAGCTGCCAAAACCAGGCAGTCAATAAACTTAGTAAGCACCTACTATGTGCTGTGTCAGAGATCCAAAGAAAAGCCAGTCTCCGCTCTTAAGGACCTCACATTTTAAGGGGGAGATAATAACTACAGACAAACAAGCTCTAGGCAGAATAAACTGGGGGTGATTACTAGGATGAAGGCACTAGAATGAAGGGGAATCAGGAATAACTTCTTGCAGCAGGGGGATTTTAGCTGGGACCTGAGGGAGGCCTGGGAGACCAGGAGCTAGAGATGAAAAAAGGGCATTCAGTGGGATGGGAGTCATTTTCCTTTAATGTGGCTCTCATGACCTTCCCCTATTCAGGAAACTTTAGTGCCTCTAAATGCCTCTAGAATGATAATAATCAGCATTAATTAAGCACCTACTATGTGCCAAGCACTGGGTTAGTGCTTTATAATTATTACCTTATCTGATCGTTGTAATATCCCTGGAAACCGAGGCACATAGAGTTAAGTGGCTTGCTCAGAGTCACATGACTACTAAATGTCTGAGGGACACTATGTTCCTAAGGCCTAGCACACAGTAGGTAATTAATACATGTTTATTGATTGATTAAGAAAGTACCATCAGCCAGGTTGTTCAATGAGATGGACTCAGCCAGTTTCCCATTCTCCCAGGAGGGAAGGAGCAGTTTCACGGGCAGAGCCAGTTACATCAGCCTTGCTGTTTCCAGCAGCCTCCTCACACCAGGGGCTAAGCAAGAGGAGACCCTGCTATTGGATTTAAAACTCCGTGGTCAATTACACAATGTGTGAATCTCCTCCCCGGTGCTGGCGGGCAATCAGACTTCTGAGACTGGTGAGCAAACAGACTGCCTGCTGCGCTCTCTCCCTCACACACACAAGGGAACCCACAGGAGAGCCGCCAAGGGAGGGCAGGAGCCACACTCATTCCTCCCCCATCCCCACTCCATGCCCTGAAAATCAGACCCAAACCCCAGATGTGTACAGTGGGTGCACAGCTCTCTGAGGCTTCCCCAATCTGGAGGAAATGGCGAATTCTCCCTGTCAGCACCGTAGATCACTTTGAGATATATACCATATTAGCAAAAAGAACTGAATTATATTGCATTCATGATGCAATTAAACACTTCACTAGGAATCAATGTAAAACTGATGAGGCCTGAAAGTAGTGCATATGGCTGAGAACATTATAAAACATTACCTTCACTCAAATCCTGTTCAGTAGCAATTTAAATCTTCTTACAGTTACTGCTGCCAATGGTAAACCGGCTACTGATTCATACCAGTGCATGGGAACGAATGAATTTTTTTTTAAAAAATTTATTCAACTACTAAATTGCCCATGAAACCGGAATAGCTGACAGGAGTAATCTGAATTATTATTAGCTCGGCAAGGATTCTGCATTAGCCAATTTAAAACCCCGGCTCACAGGCAGGAACCAGTTAGTACAGGCAGGGTGTTAAATGCTTAGAAGAGTTCTTCATTTGACTTCAGTTTGCATTTAAAGGTCAAGAGATAAAAATTACATGTGACTGCAAACAGAGAGAGGGTGTTTATCTTCTCCCGATGAATCGAGGCGGCTGGACACTTTAAAAAACAGTTGAGACTCAGGCACAGTCTGGACGTTTACTTGGGGAGCTGTGTTAGAATATGGCAGGGTTGGAGTTGGACGGTGTGGGGATCAGGAGCTAAAAGAAAGAGGTGCCCGAATAAGGATTTCCCTGAGTAAATCACTTCTCTGAGACTCAGTTTCTTCATCTGGAAAAGGGGGGTAACAATAGTCTTATTCCATTCCTCTAAGAGATGTTATAAGGATTAGATGAGATGATATATGCGAAGTGATTTACAAATCTGGAAGCCCATATTTACAAATTCTAGAGATGTGGGTTATTATTATGATGGGGACTGGCAAAAATAGCCACTCACCATCACTTTGGACATAAGGTGCATCCCTCAAAACTTAGGAACGATGTTGCTCCTAGTCCCCTGGTCCTTCTAAGTTCCCAAGCTAAATGCAATGGAAATCTTTCAAAATATAAAGAGCTAGCAGAAGAAATCAAAACTTTCTGGAACAAGATGATGTGAGCTGTCTCACTTTCATTATCATTGGTTTTTTGGTACCTTTTTAGGTGGGGTTCAGATGGAAGCAGTAGTGGATCAGCTTAAGATAGAAAGTCACTACTTTGCTGTTATATTTAACCTCTGACAAACTATGGTATAGGTTGATGAAAATGATTAATGATGATGATTTCCAGAATTGTGGTTTCATAGGGGGGAATTATCCATTGCTGAATGGCTATTTACTATGTAGATCAGCAGTTCTTCCTCAACTTAATCCTGGAAATTTATGTGGGTAGTTAGAATGTGGCAGAAGCAGGATTTGAACCTATGGCTTACTGGTCCTCTATGTACAAAGTCAGCTGTTTCTATGTTCTTATCACTTCCCTTCAGTTGCCTAGTGTACTGTCTCAAGAACACTGTCAGCCCAGGTCCATTAGCTTTCTTCACTGGTCATAGAAAAGGATGGACACACAGAGAGAGAATGAGAGAGAAAGAGAATGAGAACAAAAGCAAATGAGAGAAACAGAGTGAGAGAAGAAGAAAAGAAATAGAATAGAACAATAAGAAGAAAAGAGAGAGAAAAGGAGGAGAGGAGGAAGAGGAGGAGGAGGAGAAGAAAAGGGAGAGGGAGAGAGGGGGAGTTGAAGAGAGAAAGAGAGAGACAGAGAGAGAGATAGATAGATAGAGAGAGAGAGAGAGAACCATCATCAAAAAAGGAGCTTTTCACAGATATTAGCAAAAGAAAAGACTTCAGAGGTCATATAGTGCAGCTTCCTCACTTTCTAGAAAAAGAAACTGAGTCCAGAGAGATGCTGTTATTTGGTCTCTATCTGTCTCTTTGTCTCCATCTCTCTTTGTCTCCCTATGTGTCTCTCCCAGATGCTAGCTTGAGCATCGCTTGGCTAACCAGGCGCTATGACACTACCTTGCTTTTGCTGGAGAGGTGTCAGGGACACCTGAGGTTCAGGAGAAGAAGTGACATGAGAGAGTCAGTACAGACATGCCTCACTTGACACAAGCGTTGAGTTCTTGATATGTTGTGTTTAAATCAAATTTCTGCCAAGCAAATTCTATTTTAAAGGCTCAGGGGGAGCTTCTAACTTTAGGCAATCCTTTTGCAGGTAAAACATCCCACTTGTCTCTATTGTGCAGGGAGGTGCAGGGGACAGACTACTGGGCCTGGAATCAGAAGACCTTAGTTCAAATACAGCCTCGGACACTTAAGCTGTATGATCCTGGGCAAGGACCACTTGCGTCAGTTTCCTCAACTGTAAAATGGGGATAATAATAGCACCCACCTCCAAGTGTTGCTGTAAGGATTTGTAAAAAAGAGTACTTAACACGGTGACTAACACATAGTAGGTACTATATAAATGCTTATTCCTTTCCCCTTGTGCATGTTAGGATTTTCATACAATGATTTCTTTCTTCCATTGGGGAGGGGAACATAGAAGAAAAAGGGAGAGAGGAAGGAAGGAAGGAAGGAAGGAAAGAAGGAAGGAAGAAAGGATAGAAAGAAGAGTAAAAGGAGAAAGAAAAGAAAGAAGGAAGGAAGGAAGAAAGAAGGGAAGGAGGAAGGGAGAGAGGGAAGAATGAAAGGAGGAAGGAAGGAAAAAAGGAAGGAAGAAAGGAGGGAGGGAAGAACAAAGAGAACAAGGAAGGAAGGAAGAAGGGATGGAGAGAAGAAGGAAAAAAGGGAGGGAGGGAGGGAGGAAGAAAGAAAGATCCTTATAAGAAATGATCAAGCCAAACAAATTCTCACATTGGTCATGAAAAAGGCGTATTTCATTCTGTATCTGAGTCCATTGGCCTCTGTGAGGACGTGGGTAGCAGGTTCTAATCTTACTCCACTCCATCATTCTGGAATTAACACCCATGACTCTTCCTCACAAATTAGGCAACCCAGACCAACTGGCCTGTCTGATGTGCCCCCCTCATGGCATTACACAAGCTGTCTTACTCTTTAGTTCTGTCTCATTGTCTGGCATGTTTTCTCTTCTCACAGCTAGGTGGCGCAATAGTGGATCTGGAGTCAGGAAAACCTGGGTTCAAATGTGACCTCATACACTTACTAGCTGAGTGACTGATCCTGGAGGAGTCATTTAACCTTGGTTTGCTTCGTTTCCTCAAGTTCAAAACGGGAATAACAGCATTAGTACCTTACAGGGTTATATGGATCAAATGAGAGAATATTTTCGCACAGTCCCTGGAAAAGTCACTATATAAATGCTAGTTATAATAATTATTATCATCATTATTACCCATGTCTCATAGAATTTGTACTTCCATCTAAGCTCAGTTCAAGTATAAGGACATAAAGGAATCCCATTCTGATATCCTCTAGGTGCTAGTACCCTTTCCATGGAAATGTGGGTGTACACACACACACACACACACACACGTACACATTTATGGATGCCCATGTATATATGTATACATATACATATATGTAAACTTTTACACAAAAGATATAATTTATGTTATATAAAATATATATTATTTATATGATATATAAAATAAAGATTGCATTATATATGTGAAATATTAATATATATATAATATAAACACATACACACTCTCTTTATATACATATATATGGGCACATAACATACATATATACTCATGTGTATATACATGCAAATATATATATGTATATGTAGAGAACACTCCAGCTGGTGGAGTGGGGTGAGGTCAGGAAAGGCACTGAACCAGACCATGTCTTGTGGACAACCCCTGTAAATTTCAGTGACTCCCAGTAACTGACTGGGGCCATTTTGATAATGCAGCATTTCCAAGATTAGCTGGACTTGATTCCAGATGACAGATGTCCAGGCCATAAGAAGCCCCATATCTAGAACTTTTCCAGTTTGGCAGAACCCACTAGAGCTAACAGCAACAGCCAGACCCGAAACAGAAGAAAGGATGTCCTTGGAAGGGAAACTATAACCAGGGGTCTGGTAATCTTTCAAGTTTCTTCAGTTGGGTAAAAACAATAGGAATGTCTAGAGTAGAGTATGTGGGGCATCAACCAGGTGAGTTATGGTGGATTGAAATAAAGATTTGGCTTCTAATCCTGTCTCTGAGACCTAAGAACAGTGTAACCATAGAAAAATGGTTACACTGAAATGCTCAGAGTCCCCATGCACTTCCCTAACATAAAGTGCTTCCACACTGGGGGCTCCCCACCTCAATGAAATAAAACATCCAGATGTGTGTCTCGCCTCCAAAGTCCATATGACATTTTCAGTGAAATCTCTTTTCAAAGAAATGCAAATTGTTTTTTTTTTTTGGGGGGGGCGGGTAGGAAGAAGCCTGTCTATGATTTAAACCAAGAGAAGGAAAACTCTAGGCTACCACTTCCTAATTCTAGTGTTAGTGCTCTTCCCTGCCGGGGATCAGAGCTCTGCTGATGGCTTCCTCTCCCTAGCCTCAGCGAGAACATCTCTCTCTCCAACCCAGCAAGCCTCTTCCTTCTAACTCTGCATTTCACCTTGAACACAGATGGAAAGAATCCTTTAGGGGTTCCCAATTTCACCCCGCTTCCTTTTCACCTAATTTGCAAGGCTGCCCACCTGACTGGATCTCATGCTCTCAGATGTCTATAACAGCTCTCCTTTCAATCTCATCCATTTTTATATTGTGGTCTCTCCTGATGCAATGAACCCATAATTGAATTTGATTAAGTATTATCTTGAAATTCAGCCTCCATGGACACTAGATTCTATGATATTTCATATGAAGGCAGGGGGAGGGGAAAATAGGGTGAGACAGGAACATATAGACAGAGAGAGAGAGAGAGAGAGAGAGAGAGAGAGAGAGAGAGAGAGAGA
>JAJPUD010001089.1:299995-320251 GCA_023553655.1 Myrmecobius fasciatus | reverse complement strand
AGAGAGAGAGAGAGAGAGAGAGAGAGAGAGAGAGAGAGAGAGAGAGAGAGAGAGAGAAAATAACAGGAAGAGAGAAATAGAGAAAGAAAAAGAGAAGAGGTAGAGAGAGACAAAAACAAAAAGAAACAAAGAGGGATAAAAAGGAGGAAGGAAAAAAAGATACAAACAGAGCAAAACTGAGAAGGGGAGAAGAAAAGAAGGAATATAAAGAGACAGAAACAGAGAGAGAAAGAGGATTAGAAACAGAAAAAACATTAAGAAATAAAGGTAGGAAGAGAGAAAATGAAAAATAAGAGATAAAAAACAGAAACAACAACAGAAGGAGAGAATTAGAGAAAGAAAGAAGGGAGAGATAGAGAAAAGAAGATGAGAGAGATGTAGAGGAAAAGGCAGAGAGAAAAGAGGGAAGAGGGAGAAAAGAGAGAGGAAGAGAGGGAAAAGATACAGGAAAGAGAAATAAAGAAGAGAGAATGAGAGAGAAGGAAAGAATATGTGAGAGAAAGGAGGAAGAAGAAGAGAGAGGACAGAGAGAGAAAGGAGGGAAGGATAGGCAGGAGGGAGGAAAGGGAAGCAGAGAGAGGGAGGAAGAGAGAAAGAGAGAGACAGAGAAGGAGGAGAGGGAGAGATGGAGAAAGAGAGGAAGAGAGAGAGGGAGGGAGGAAGAATATGAGAGAGAGAAAGGGACAGAGAATATATGAGAAAAGAGGGAGGAGGGGAAAGAAAGAGAGAGAGGGATAGAGAGGGGAGAGAGAGTGAGAGAAAAAGAGAATGTGAGAGAGAAAATGAGAAAGAAAGAAAGAGGAGGGATAGGAGGGGAGAGAGAAGGAAAGAGAGAGAAAGAAGGGGTGGGGGCAGACAGAGATAGGCCATTCTCTTGGGCCCAGCTTCTATAAATATCACAGAAGGAATAGAGGGATAACCTCCCTAAATAGGATGACCCCTGAAGTCCTACTCAAAGGGAACACTCTCCCCATCCCCAGTCCTAACCTCAACCCATGTGAATAAGAGCTGGGTGGAGAGGAGGCTGCAGGGAGAGCCCTGTGCAGACAGAGCAGAGCTGAGGGCAGGGAGGGCCCAGCTGGGACAATGGAGAAGGGGAACAATCAGATTAACATCAATAATGGCACAGAAGGAGCGGCCAGGGAGGCTGGTCACATCACAACCACTTGCCTCCCACTTCCAGGCCCCCATCTGTTAGTGTCTGTGGTCAGCTGGAGTTCCTCCAGACCAGGACTCATGACCTCAGGTATATAGCTATATAAAATAGGTATATAAATCAAACATTTATTGATAATAAATCATAATTTTGCAACCTCTACATTCAGTTACAAGACCCTAGATAGGGTTGTGAATCACAGTATAAGAAGCTTTGGTCTAGATAATTTAGGCCTAGAAGGGACACCCAGATCTGATGAAGGGTTCTTTCTTGGTAGGCCAGGGGTTCCCAGGAGCAAGGACAGAAGCCCTTCCACACTCTTACCCTAGGGTAGCCCTGTGGGTACCTGAGGATGCCCAAAGAAAGTACATAACTGACCATTTGAATTCTGAGAAGAGAGATCTTGACACTGGGCAAGGCCCTCCCTGCCCATAGAAATGCCTGGCACTAACCTGGCTTATAATTATATTCAAGGCTCCATTTTCCATAGTCCTGGGAGTAAGGGAACTTAGGTACTGGTTAAACATAGGCCATTGCTGGGGATGACTTCCTCCTCTCTCCAGACCTTGATGTAAAATAAGGGGCCTTATCCTGGGTTACATGTGTCCCTGGTGGATCACTGGTTAGATTTCATGTAGGTCTGTGATGTTGGATGGGAAAAATAATGACACTTCCATGTCTCATGGAAATTTAGCATCTGTCAGTTATGAATGTGGGCAATGAAATATAATTTTGAAAAGAAGCCCATAGGCTTCATAAGCTCACTGCCAGAGGAGCCTATGGCCCCAAAATGGTTAAAAACTTCTGATATGGATGGTCTTAAAAATCTTTTCCAGCCTTGACAAGCCCTGTTCTAAGGCCCTTCCTATCCCTGACATTCCCTGTTCTAAGACCCCTCCCGGCCCTGACATTTCCTGTTCTTAAAGTCCCTGCCTTATCTGACATCCCCTATTTTAAGGTCCCTCCTAGCTCTGATGTTATATGGCCCTTCATAGACACCCTTCCTCTGCCCCGCTTTCTCTTCTAGTGAAAAGTAAAATGAGAAAATCTAGGAAAGTCAAATTAAATCCTGAAAAGGGCACTTTAGTTTACCAGATGTTCTCTCGTTTCTTGTTCCTACTTTAAAAAACATCAACATTTATGTTGTTTTTTAAAAGGTTATTTAGTTGTTTGCCGTTGATACAAATCACAAGGGTTCGTACATACACGACACCTTATAATCGCAAGGTAATGAGACTGATTTTTTTTTTAAACAAACACACCAAAACGGATACATGCAAATGTGGTCCCCTGGAAAGAACTCATTCCAGGGAGCCTCACGCGAATGGCAGGGATGCTCAGAAAACTGCTGGCAAACTGCTCTTGGGGGCTGTCTTCCCATGAAGTTTTTCTGAGTATGTTTTCCACTGGTGGCAAGAGCTCTGGGTGTGGAGTCAGAGAATCGGGGTTCCAATCCTGGCAATGTATGATCCTCAGCAAATCACTTTGTCTTTCTGCACTTTTACCTTTCCATATTCTCTTCTGTTTAAAGAGGGGATTGGCACTAGATCATTGATCTCTGAGGTCCCTTCTCACGCAATCCTGTATCCTAGGGATCGTGATCCTAATGGAACGCTGTTTGGAAAGCGCCAAGAGCCACTCAAGGCTCTGTCTAGTGAATGCCAAGGTGGGCAGCACCATTTTTAAAAATGTGATTTGACTATTTGAAAGCAACAAAACCGATTTTCTTGTAGGGTGCAATGTAAAACAAAGGCGAATCCAGTCAAGCGCCATATTGTACTTGATCAAACAATGTCACTGGAGAGCCAAGGGAGAAAGAAGAATTCCTTTGGGTGCCAAAGGCTGTTAAGTCTCCAAAAAATGACTGAGAATTATTTGTGTCTTAAGTTCTATTTTTCCAAATGTGATGAGAACAGAGATCAGAGGTGATGATGATGGCAACGAAGATCAGACCTAAGATTGGTGTCCTAGGTGAGGAAACTCCCTTTACAAGTACACATTGGCACCTTCTTGATAATTTATATTCTTAGAGACTTGCTTAGGGCAGAGGTACCAAAGATACAGCTTGGAAACACTCCAATGACTTGACCAGGTCAAACAACCACTAAAGAAAGACCTGGAATTGGAAGTAGAGTAAATGGATGATCATAATAGCTGTTCATAAACAAATCCCTTTATTAAAAATACAAAACTTAAAATATTTCTGAGAATAGAACCAATAAACTGATCACAGAACCTCATCCCTGACTGAACTATCGCCCACAATCAGATGGGCATGACATTGACCCTCCAAATTTAAGAAGATCATTTTCAACAAAGGTTGCTCTACTGGATAATCCTAATTGGGCATTAAAAGTGCTTGAAATAGACCAAGCAAAAAACCATGTGGACTAAAGACAAATGGTAGGTGGAACCCACTGATCTGTGGTGGAAACAGGATGAGATGTGTGTCTTCCCCACTAGAGTTACTAAACTGAGTCCCCAGGGTGCTTTCAGAAGAAACACTTATATTCCACACTTTTATTCAATTACAAAAAGTAATCCTTTTATCTATCTGCATAAGATTAAATGGTAGCAACTTGTAGCAGAACTGTTTATATTGGAACTAATGGAATATAATGACAGGCAGACTCAGAGTTAGGAAGGTCTCAGTTCCATTCCTGCCTTGGACACACATCATCAGTGTGACTCTTAGCTAGTCTCTTTAATTTCTCAGTGATTCCAGGAAACTCAGGAAGTAATATAGTAGATTAGACACTAATCTTGGATTCAGAAAGACCTGAATTCAGATCCTGTTCTTAAATACTTTCTGGTCATGTGACTTTGGACAAGTCACTTGATTTTCCTGTACCTCAGTTTACTTATCTGTAAAATGGGGAGGAGGTTGACTCAACGACCTAAGGTTGGTTCTAGCTCTAACTCTATGATTCTATGATTTTAAGATACCCACCAGGTGTTGATCTGCTGGGGTAAAAGGACTTTTCCTCTTCAATAGTTCTCCACATGAATGGTATTAAAGCCAAAAAGAAACTGGGACCACCACACCATATGTAAGGATCTTTGTGGTCTCTGAGTGATTTAGAAAATCACATTTGAACATTTTCTTTGTTCTACTGCATGTTTATTTTACCCCTTTATTAAAGCCCTTTATTTTTCAAAACATATGCATGGAAAGTTCTTCAACATTAGTCCTTGTAAAATTCTGTGTTCTAATTTTCCCCCTTCCCTCAAGCCCTCCCCTAGATGGCAAGTAGTCCAATATATGTTAAACATGATAGAAATATATGCTAAATCCAATATATGCTGTAAGTTTATTTATTTTTTTATTTTTTGCTTAGGCAATTGAGGCTAAGTGACTTGTCCAGGGTCACACAACTAGGGAATGTTAAGTGTCTGAGACCAAATTTGAACTCAGGTCCTCCTGACTTCAGGGCTGATGCTCTATCCGCTGCACCACCTAGCTGCCCTTGTATGTTTATTTTTTAAAAAAAATTTTTTCCAGTTACTTTTCCATCAGCCTAAAGAGATTTGACATCTATACCAATGAAAATCACAAGCGTGGCCAAATAATAAGGATAATTTGCTATTGTTGTTCCAGACCTATGGTTTCTTTGATATGGGAAATTCCCTGTTTTGAAATTCTCTCCACTGATAGAGATTGGCCCCTGGCTTCTTAATGTTTTCTGTGTCATGGATCCTCTTAGCAGTCTGGGAGAGCCCGTGGATCTATTCTCAGAATCTTGTTTTTAAGGGATGGAAGGAAATGGTAAATTTTAGCTAAAGGTTAATGCAAATAAAGCCACGGTTGTTTTCTGGTCCTCCAGACATCTCTCTATGAACCTCTTAGGAGCCTGTGGACACAGATTGTGGATATAAGCTCTAGTGTAGAAAGTTATCTCAGACCACAAAGGAGTTGCTTAAGATCACAAAGGCAATATAGGTGAGATCGGCACTTGAATCCAGATCCTCCTGAACCAGAGGGCTGCCCTTTAGCCACTAAATCATACTGAGCTGCAACAAACTTTGATATCCAAGCAACAACAACAATAATAATAAATAGCAGCAACAAGATAAGAAGTAATCCACGGCAATATAAAAATGAAAGCTACTATTTATATTGTTTTTAGGGTTCCAAAGTATTTTACATATTTGACCTCATTTTTGATTTTAAGATTGTTGTTTTCAGGGGCAGCTAGGTGGTGCAATGGGATAGAGTACCAGCCCCGAAGTCAGGAGGACCTGAGTTCAAATCTGATCTCAGATATGTAACACTTCCTAGCTGTGTGACCCTGGGTAAGTCACTTAACCTCAATTGCCTCAGCAAAAAAAGCAAAAACAAAAAAAAAAAGATTGTTGTTTTCAGTTGTGAGGCACCTCACTGATACAAAATGAAGGGAGCTTTCCTTCCCTCTGTCTCCTCCCCAAAAGTAATAAATCTCCCCAGGCTCTCTAGTAACAGAGCCCTTCAAGCAAAGGAAACATAAGAACCCACATATGAGATATCACTTCTAAGCACTCCAGAAAGAAGAATGACAGGAGATATGATGGGTACAACATTCCATATGTAGAAAATGAGATTAAACCCAAGCATATCCTCTATCCGACACAGCCAGAGAAAGAGAAACTCCTTCTTTTTGGAGACTTTTCCCCATAACTAGAGCTGATATCATTGGATTGAACTCAGAAAAAAACTAGCTTTACCAATTGCTTTTACCCTGCTCTATCAACTGCTTTTATCCCCATCTGGGGAGCTATGCAAACTTTACTCAGTCCATGGTTAAGGAAAATCAGGGGTGTAACATCATAGATAGAAAAGGTCAGATAGATGGATGGATGGGTGAATAGTCATTCAGACAGACAGATAAGATGGATAGAAAGATTGCATAAATGGATGGATGGACAGATAGATGGATGGATAGGTAGACAGACAGAAAGACAGACAGATAGATGGAGAGATATATAGACAGATGGAAAGACAGGCAGACAGATAGTTAATAGATAGATAAATAGATGTTTAGATAAGTGGATGGAAGGATGGGTAGTCAATCAGACAAACAGACAGACTGAGAGACAGACAGATAAATGGATAGATAATTTCATAAATGGGTAGACAGACATAAATAGACATATGTATATGTGTATATGTATATATATATGCATATATCTGTTAGAGAAATGGGATATAGATCAATATAAATCATTAGGAATCTGGAAGAGTTTGGGGATGATGAAGATGGCAAAGGGAGAGACCTAGCATATGGGATAAAATTTTTTTCACCAACAAAGACTGAGTGATCTTTTGCTTGGGCTGTAATTCTGATGATTCTTGGTCTTATAAGGACAAAGTTAAATGGCTTCTGCTGTCTGTTGCAACTCAGAATCTGATTCTGGGGATGAACAAAAAAGCATCTTATACCCAACCTGAGAAAATGGCAACATCAAGAAGCAGCAACTCATTCATTCATTCAAGCAAGTCAACAAGCATTTATTAAGTGCCAGCTATGTGCCACGCACTGAACAAGATGCTGTGATCCATCCATGTACTTTTTCATTCCAAAAAATTATAAAGTCCTAGAATCTCACAGTTAGAAGAAACTTCCAGGATCCATGTGGTCCAGTCCATCCCTCCACAAAAACATCTTCTAAAGCATATCTGACAAGCAATTTACTAGTTTTAATTTTAGGACAACTAGGGAGAGAGAGTTGGGCAGGTAGATGGCACAGAAGATAGAGTACAAGGCCTAAATCAGGGAAGACTCATCTTTCTAAGTTCAAATACAGTCTCAGACAGCTATTAGCTATGCAATCCTGGACAAGTCACTTTACCCTTTTTGCCTTAGTTTCTTCTACTGTAAAATGAGCTTGAGAAGAAAATGGCAAACTGCTCCATATCTTTGCCAAGAAAACCCCAAATGGGGTTAACAAAGAATTGGACACGACTAAAAATGACTAAACAACAAACAACAAAGCAAATAAACTCAATCACACAGTATTTGCTAAAACTAAAAACATAAACTCTTTGAAGAAGAAATCTACGTTTGACAAGAACTGCCTGGGAAATTGAAAAGAATGTTGGAAAAAATGGGTTTAGATTAGTACTTTACGGCAATACCCATAATAATATTTAATTCAAATACAAAGTCATTCATTTAAAAAAAATAGAAGCTTATGAATGGAGATATCTTTTATGACTAGGGGCAGAATTCTAATCAAACAATAGGGCAGAAGAGATCACAAAATATAAGAGTAGATAAATTTTGGGTCATGAAGAGTTGGACAGGACTGAAAATGTCTGAACAACAGTTCAGAAAATTCAGAAAAAAAAAACAAACAAACAGAAAATGAACAAAAAGGCAGGGAGACCTTGCTACCTCCCAAGGGAGCTCATTCCACTTTGGATTAACTTTAATTTTGGTAAATGTTTTCTTCTATGAAGTCTCTCTCTTTGCAATTCCTATCTATTCCTTCTAGTTCTGCTTACTTGTGCCAAGGAGAACAAAAAGAAGGAGGAGGGGAGAAGAGGAGAAATAGAAAGAGGAGCAGGAGGAGGAAGAGGAGAAAAAGGGAAAGAGGGAGGGAGAGAAAATGATAGAGTAAAATGTAGAGAGGAGAGAGAGAGAAAGAAGAGAAGAGAGAAAAGGAGAAAAAGAAGATGGCGATGAAGAAAAAGATAAAAGAGAGAAGAAGGAGGAGGAGGGAGAGAGATAAAGGGAAGGTGGATGGGGGGAGAGAGAGAAACAGAGAGAGACAGAAAGGCAGAGAGAGAGGAAGAGAAGAGAGAAAAGATGAAGAAAAGAAAGAGAAGAGAGAAAAGAAGAAAAAGAAGATGATGAAGAAAAAAATAAAAAAGAAAAGAAGGAGAAGGGAGGGAGAGAAAAAGGAAGGTGGAAAGGAAAGAGAGAGATAGAAAGAGAAGACAGAAAACATAATGAAGAAGAAGAAAGAAGACGAAGAAAAGAAGAGAGGAAAAGGAAGAGAAAGACAGAGGCAGAGAGAAAGAGGAAAAGAAGAGAGAAAAGAAGATGAATAAGAAAAGAGAGGAAAAGAAGAGAGAAAAGAAGAAACAGGAGATGGTGATGAAAAAAATAAAAAGAGAAGGAGGAAGGAGGCAGAGAAAGAGAGACAGAAAGGAAGAGAAGAGAGAAAAGAAGAAAAAGAAGATGGTGATGAAGAAAAAATTAAAAAGAAGGAGGAGGGAGGGAGAAAAAAGGGACACAGAGAGAGATACAGAAAGAGAGACAAAGAAAGAGAAAAGAGAAAAGAAGATGAAGAAGAAAAAATGAGAGGAAGAGAATGAGAAAAAGAAAGATGGAGATAGAGACAGAGATAGAGACAAAGGGAAAGAGAGGGAGAGCTAATAACTGGAGAAGGTGTGGGCATGGAGGTCCTGGCCTGTTTTTTCATGGGAGCCATAGATTTTTATCAGGCTGAGGGGAGGAGGAGAGAGTTTACTTGGTGCATTTGACTCCCAATTTGTCTCAAGAGTAGGGTCTGTGCCCTGACCTAGAGGTTTGAATGGCCTCCAATATCAACCTTTGTCCTGGAAAACAAGAGGCTTCATCATAAGTATTCCATGAAGGAGGCAGACAGCTCCTTAGCACATTCAGGCCCATCAATAAAGAGAAGGAGACCCAAGCCAGGTCTCAGGAAGAAGTGGGCTCCGGCACAGAAAAGAGGCATTGTCTCTTTAAGTGAATCCAGCACTGTATCATCCTTTCTCTTCCTATTTTCGGTTTTATTAGCAAAGCAGCACAATGTTTATACTAGTGGGTATTACATTTGCCAGAACAATTACAGTATGACAAATGGCACATCAATGTAATCCATCAACTCAGCCAAGACAGGAATCCTTTACCCGGGACTGCCATTAATTCCCGGCTCCAATCTCTGGGGTCCCATGCCTTCGTCTCCATGACAACATGGGGGACGCCTGGTGAGAATGCCATCTCTCCATGAAAGATGGGCACCTCGTTGGCGCACTGGAATTTAACCTCTGACACCCGTGTATCAGTCTACTCGGCGCCAGCCATTCCAGGTTTGGGGCTCTAAGTATATGCAAGGCACCGGGAGGGCTTGCAATTGCCTCCTCTGGCAAGGTTCAGCTTGGGCACTGAGGCTCTTCTCAACTCAGGACCAGTCCACCTTTTTCTCCCCTTTGGAGACTCAATGTTCCCCCAAAACAAATCTCTTTCATATTCAGTGCTCCATCTCCCACCTCTGGGCCTTTGCCTTCATTGTCTACCTTCCTTCCTCCCCTCCTTCTCTTAGATCCTCAACTTCTTTCAAAGCTTAGTTCAAGGGCTGCCTCTTATAGGAAATCTTTCCTGATCCCCTTAGTTGTAAATACTCTCTCCTTCCTCCTAAATGATTAGGGAAATACTTTTACAAAGAGGAAGATATTGGTCAGGGAAGCTGGGAAGCCTGTGGAATTGTATCACACAAAAAAACTGGAACAAGAAGGTCCAGATGCAAATCCAGCAGATCCCAAGATCACCAATTGTGAGCTGGAAGAGATCACAGAGACCATCTAGTCTAATCCTACAATTTAATAAATGAGGAAACTGAGACCCGGGATGCTTAATGCTTTATTTAAGGTCACATGGGGAAGTAGAAGAGCCAGGATTCAGATTCAGGTCTTGAGACTCCAACTACATCATTTTTTTAATCATGGTGCTTATAACAAAGTAAGTGAATTGGCAAATCCTTTAATCCCTGGGGACCCAGCCTCTCAACTAGTCACTTCCACTTCTAAAATCTATAATATCATTTGTTATTATGTTATAATTGTTATGTAATATACAACTGTTAGAATATTATGTTATAATGTCTCCTTCCCGTTCTAAAATCTGATATCATTTGTTATTATGTTATAATAGTTATATAATACATAAATGTTACCATATTATAATACCTCCTTCCAGTTCTAAAATCTATATCACTTGGGGCAGCTAGGTGGCGCAGTGGATAGAGCATTAGCCCTGAAGTCAGGAGGGCCTGAGTTCAAATATGGCCTCAGACACTTAACACTTCCTAGTTTGTGTGACCCTGGGCAAGTCACTTAACCCCAATTGCCTCAGTAAAAAAAAAAAAAAATTAAAATTTATATCGTTTGTTATAATTGTTATATAATACATAAATGTTACAATATGTTACTATTCTTCCTTCCAGTTCTAAAATCTGATATCATTTGTCATTATAATTGTTATATAAAATATAAATGCTATATTATAATGCTTCCTTCCAGTTCTAAAATCTGATATCATTTGCTATGCCATAATTGTTATATAATATATACATTTTATAATATTTATTATGTTATAGTACCTCCTTTTCCCTAAAGAATATACACTCCTTGCAGGTAGGGATGACTGCTTTTTTATCTGGGTATACTCAGCACCCAGCACCATAGCCAATATATAACAACTGCCTTTTGGATTGAATTCTTCCAGAGAAAGCACATGTCAGTCAGCTCCCCAAACACTGGACAAGTCTGGCTTGGTTCTCTGAGGTTAAGCTTGAAAACCCACAATCCATAGCAAGAATAACTCTTGCAGAGGCGGCCATCTTGACTCAACATGTAACAACTAAGGGTTTCAGTTGAATAATAACAGAATTAATAATTGGAAAGGACCTTGACAGCCATGTGGGCTAAGCCATTGGAGCAGATTTGATTTCTCTGGTGTAGAGAACTTTTAGTAAGGAAATTTCTCTGCTGATGCAGATCTCACCCTTCTCTGAGATTGATGGTATTGCCAACTTGTTCAGGGCATTAAGAGGTTCAGTGACCTATCCTAAATTGGAGATGGGGCTTGAACCCAGATTTGTCTAACCCTGAGATGATTTTTCTGTTCTCTAGGAACTGCTGCCTCTCCTTTTTGTTGTTCAGGCATTTCGATGACCCCATATAGGATTTTCTTGGCAAAGATACTGGAGTAGTTTGCCATTTCCTTCTCCAGCTTATTTTACAGATGAGGAAACTGAGGTAAACAGGGTTGAGTGACTTGCCAAGGGTCACCCAGCTACTAAGGGCCTGAGGTCAGATTTAAATGCAGGTTTTCCTGATTCCAGGCCGAGCACTCTGTCCACTGTTCCACTTAGCTGCCTGCCCCATGGCACCAACCAGCTGTCCCTATCACTTGATATCCGAAAGGAACTTTCCCCTTGACATACACCTGAGAAGTGGTCATCAGGTCATTATTTAAAGAACTCCAACAAGTGGGTCAAGGGAAGGGAAGATTGCTTATTTGCATCTTTCTAGCCAGTATTTATGAGGACAGATCACTTCAGATCCAGAAGGTTTCAGGAAAGCAAAAAGAGATCTGGACAGATCCAATTACTCAGAAAATCAGAGAAGCAGTAGCTCTGGGCTCAGAAAGACCAGACATCATGACTACCAGCATTATGCTTTCAGGTCAACAAGATGCTATCCTGAATCAACAACCTCTCTATGACTCTCCCTTTCTTCCCTTATAAAACCAGGTCCTCCAGCATGTGTATGTACCACCAGTTTTGCATTTCCTCAAAGACGGCCAGATTCATCACAGAAAAATTCAACCAGGAGCTTCAAAGCACATCGTTCCGTTCCTGTCTGTAAATTAGCAGCCAGGAGTTGCTTTATAAACTATGGAAGGCCCACTGTCTGCTCTCTCCATCAATTTGTGCATATTCTATTATTAAGAAAAGGACTCAACAATTGTTCCTCATAAAAAAGGGAGGGAAAGAGACAGAGAGAGACAGATAAATAGAGACAAAGAGAAAGAGAGACAGAGAGACAGAGAGAGACAAAGAAACAGAGAGAGAGAGAGAGAATGAATAAAATCAAAGCCTTCTAATGGATACAATCTCTAAAGTGTAACCATACAAGAAGATTTTTTTCTTCCCCTTCTGACAAATCAATCTGGCCCTAGTCCAAGGATACAAGCAGACAGACTTAGCTGCCTCACCTGTTTTATTAAGCCATTACCAGAATCATTTTATTCCCATTTATAATGTTCAATACATGGTCTGAAGACTTTTCTAATATAGTAATTAGATGGAACACTAGATAGACGGATTAAATTGGGACAGTCTGTTTTACAATGGCTCCAGACTTCCTGATACTTGGTGATAGCTCTCAAATACACAGATGAGCATACTGGGTTTTTTTTTTTTGTTTTGTTTTGTCTTAGTTTCTCCTCCCTGCTTTGGCTTGTACTTGAAAGAGGGGCTTATTTTGGGGAACTCCTTCCCATTTAGAAATCTGATGGAAGTTTATTAATTCCCAGCTGATATTAATGTCAAGTTTGCTTGCTCTCAGTGGGGCCTCTTAGAGAAGATTCTACTTTGGTTCCTTCCTTCAGTATCCTGCAAGAGAGAAGAAGAAAAATCCCTAGAAAAACTGAAAAAGGGAGTTAGGTGAGAGAGGTACCAGTTTGAATTGAAAACAAAAAAAGGTTTGGGTAAGAGT
This sequence comes from Myrmecobius fasciatus, assembly GCA_023553655.1. Lineage (NCBI taxonomy): Eukaryota > Metazoa > Chordata > Mammalia > Dasyuromorphia > Myrmecobiidae > Myrmecobius > Myrmecobius fasciatus. The sequence continues at coordinate 307,649 of JAJPUD010001089.1, read as the reverse complement.
TTCACCTAAAGGGATGGAAGATTTCATAGTTTGGGAATTTGAGGATACTGTGATCCCAGGCTCATAGATGTCAAGTGGAAAGGGACCGGTGAAATCATCCAATCTACACCACCTTTAATAAACAAGAAAACTGAGACCTGAAAGGGACCATCGTCTGGGGTTGAGGGTCTGAAGACTGGAGCCATCAAAGCACTTTTCAAGTATGATCTCAAAACCACGTGTCATTCAAAGTACTTGACATTGGTTTCTCTGCTCCCCCTTTTAGAGATGAAAAGACAAGTTAATGTTAATGTTAAGCTTATGATCGAGATGAGGGTGATTATGATCAAGATAGGAAGAGTATAGAACCCAGCCTAGAGACACTCAATTGGAAAGGTCTTTAAAATATGTAAAGTCAGATCATGGAGGCACTTTATAACAAGGAGTCATCCTGGGAGGATGCTCAGAACAAAGAAAATCAGAGCTGGGGGGGATATTAGAGAAATGGGACTTTAGAAGTAGACAGAAGGTTAAAGAGCTTCTTAACTTGGAGGATAGTGAAATATTTTGGAAACTACATCTCAATATAATTGGTTTCTTTTGTAATACTTCTGTATTTTATTTCATGTATTTAGAAATCTTATTCCGAAAAGTCCTTAAGCTTTCACAAAGGGGTCCTTGACATAACGAAGGTTAAAAACTCCTGCTATGAAGTAAAGAAATTCAGAGTCAAGAGTCAAACTGAACGTAAGAACTAAAAGAAGGTTTGGAACATTGAAAATCAGAGCTTGGAAGGTCCTTAGAACACTGAATGTTATAGCTAGGAGGCTCCATAGAACACAGAATATTGTTATCAAAAATAGCCTTAGAATAGTGTCAGAATGTTCCAGGAAGACTGTCTAATAACAGGGCTCTTAACCATTTTTGTGTTAATGGATGCCCTTGGCAACCTGGCGAATCCTTTGGATTTTTTTTTTCAGAATTATGGTTTTAAATGAATAATAAAAACCACAGAACTACAAATCAAATTATTAAAATGCTAAAAAAAGTGCTAAAAATGTTAAAAAAAAGAACCCCTCCCCAATTCATCTCTCTCATTTTATGAAGAGGGAACTAAGTTAAGAAACTCATTTGAAGTCACCCATGACACTCCTTTGCTAGTTTTGACATTGTCGAGCTCGAAAGTTCTGTGCTCTAAGATCTCTTTCAGCTTTGATTTTCTTTGTTCTAAGGACCCTCTCAGTTATAACTTTCTATGGTTCAATGTCACTCCAGCTGGAAGCTAAGTCTGTAACTCCTTTGACCTCTAAGCCAAAAGAGATCATCCAATCCAAGGTTCCATGATGACTTCTGCTCCGATTAAACCAATAAAGGATACCAACCAGTAAAGTCATTCGCTCAGATGGATTCTTGTTCTTTAAACCTTCAACTACCGACAGCCCATGCTGGAGACGTTTATATTTAATGTCTGCTCTCTACAGTTTCAAGTGTAAATGGAAAACATCAACTACATAAAACCTATTAATATATAAAAAAAAAGAAAGAACCTTCCTGGCTGAGGAACATAAAGCCAGCTGTACAAAACATGAAGGAAGCAGGCACCTCTGACTGGCTGCAATATTGGGGGAGAGCAGCCAGAGTAAACAAGAAAATAAAAATCGCTGTACGCATACATATTTCTGCATCGAGAAGGGATTTCCGCTCTGACATACTGCATCTTGCAGAAAAAAGAAAAAAAAAAGATCCCTTCACTGTCTACTCAATCTACTGTATTGATGAAAAAGTGAGAATTGCCTTCTGGCCAAATGTCCACTGTCAACAGATTCTAGTTACACAGAAGCTCCAGAGGAAGCTTTGTAAAAGAAATTGCATAGGTAATACATCACCACCTTACCCCTTCCAGACAAGCTCAAGCATCTCTCAGAGAGCTGAGAAATAGGGCTCTGTGTTCACAGGGATGACACAGAGTGGGCTGGAAGGGATCCCTGAGGCACACATCCTCTTCCTCACAATACTTGAATATGGGCCCTTCTTCCCTCTTACATCTTATCTTCCAGTTCCCCTTTAATGCTGTCTCTTTTTTCTAGAAATAATTCTCAAGAGGAACACATGTTGGGGTAAAAGATCAGCTAGCTGCCCCTAAGGAAGCTCAAATCCCCTAGGCATTCAGTCAAAGGAAGGCCCCCTTTCTCATCAGCAGGGAATCTCACTGCCAGTTTCCCAGGTATCTCCTTCTTCCCTCCATCCTTCAGCATGGATCATGGGTCAGCACTTGTCCCAGAAGCTTGGCTATAGCAAGTCTAGTTTCCCTCTCCTTCCCACAGATGCCTCAGACAAGAACCCCAACAAACTCACCCAACTCTACCAGCTTTGGTTAGGGAGACCAAATGGGGTCATGCTTTTGGATATAGAGTCCCAGATAGACAGGTTTTATGGGCAGGGGGCTTATGGGCCAGAGTCGAGCAGGAGGAATGGAACTTTCTTGAGGGTAGGCCCCGTTTGGCTTTTGTCTGTCTCCCAAGATTCTACCACAGTAGAATGCTGCTTGCTTGTTTGAAACTATGAGTATAGATACATCTAGCTTTACAATTAGGGCTTCATTTTTTCAATAAATCAACTCTTTCCCCCATATATGCACAACATTTTGCAAAGGCAAGAGAAAAACTTTTCCTTTTGAATACCCACAAACACAAATTTACACACACACACACACACACACACACACACACACACACACACATACACACACACATTACCAGCACCACTGATTAAGAAAAGATAGACTCAGAGTTTGTGCCCAGTCCCCCAGCTCATCCACCTGCTCCTTTCTCCCAATGAGAAGCCAATGGTAGTCTGGGTAAATCATCTTTAAGGGAGCCCTAACTATTTATAGGTAAGATATTAAAATGTTATAGCTGCTGCCCGAATTAGATTATATTTCAAATGCCAATGCACTGATGTGGAATGAACTCCAGGCAATGCAGGAAATTGGGCTCTGATGCTAAGTATAATGAGTTCTTGACCTCTTCCCATGATTCCCAATCCTAAATCCACTGATGCCATCATTTCTCAGATTCTTGGCTGCTTGTGGATTTCAATGGCATCGAGAAGTCCCCTGCCTCCAGGAGTCCTGGGGAGATCCCTAGGGAGATTGGGAGACTCCGGTACATTAAGATGGAGACCACTGGAGACCTTGCTCTGGAGTCCAGAAAAAGGGCCAAGAGAGGTGCTATCTCTTTCTTTTTTAAAAAAATCGGATGCTATCTTAAGACAAGGAGATGGGCCTTAAACTGAATAGGGGGAACAGAACACACTGGCATAGGATTGCCTTTGGGAAAATGCCAAGTTCTCTTAATAACTTCAACTGTTCCATGAAGCAAAATCCATCTTCTTGATACTAACAATCTTCCAATGTTGTGATGTAGTGGGTCATGGAGTTTTGTGTTGTTAAGTTATTTTTCAGTAATGTCTGACTCGATGCCATTTGTGGGTTTGTTGTTTTTAGCAAAGATACTGGAGTGGTTTACCATTTCCCTCTCCAGCTCATTTTACAGATGAGGAAACTGAGGCAAACAAGGTGAAATGATTGGCCCAAGGTCACACAGCTAAGAAATAGGTCAGATTTAAACTCAGAAGTATGAATCTTTCTGATTTCAGACCAAGTGCTCTATCCACTGTGTCAGGTGCCCAGCAGGCATGGTATACCAGTTTCCAAAGAAAAGAAATTTAATGTTACTCAAAGGATAATGTAAATGTACAAGAAAGGGATGGAAAAAGGATCCACATATAGCATATTGTTGGGAAGATGAGGGAGGGCACCAGATCTGTGATTTCACTGGTCTAGGGAACTCCCAGTGAAGAAACTCCCGAAATCAATACCAATCAGCACTTCCACTGCAACGGTTAGTCTTTGAGGGTTTTCTAGCACTAACTAGGGATTAAGGTGACTTACCCTGTCTCACAGTCATTCAGAAGCAAGATTTGAATGTGGTCGCTCAATAGAGTGGCTACTAACTTTCCCCTCTTGGAGCAGATGTTTCCAGAGATTCTTAGACAGTCCAGAAAAATGAGATGGACTGGTCTCCTCAGCATTCACCTAATGGCAGGAGATTCAGTATGGGGATTTCCTAACATTTTCTGTGTCATGGGCTCCTTTATCACTCCGGTGAAAACAGAGAACCTCCTTCCAGAATTATGTTTTTGAATGCATAAAATAAAATACACCAGATTACAAAGGAAAGCAGTTATATTAAAATAGCTATCAATGTATTTTAAACCAAGTTCCCAGTCCCCTGATTTACAGGAAACTGAAGGCATTACTCCCTCACCCAGTAGATTTACAAGGAAAGGAAAGGAACAAATAATAATCGTTCCAGGCACTGTGCTAAGCATTCATTCGATTCTCACACCAACTCTGTGAGAGGGTTATCATTATCTCTATTTTATAGCTGAGTAAACTGAGGCAGCCAGAGGTTAAATGACCTGCCCAGGTCTTCTTGACTTCAGGGCCAGGGTTATATCCACTGTGCCACTTAGCCGGGCAAGTGTTGCACAGAACGGACAAGTATGTATGGGTTTGATCAGCATGGCTAGTGGGGAATATTCCATCATTGGGATGATAGAGCCAGCCTCTCTCTAGTATCTTACCTCTGAGACTTTTCTAGCTCAATCAACAACTTCCCCCATGTCCCAAATTGAACCTCAAACCTCTGACAAATCCATTGTTTGCAATAGATCTTCTCAATGAGCAAAAAACCCTCCTTTTTGCTTAAAAGCCCTTCAAGGATAATGACATTCTAGGATTCTGAGCTGGGGGTGCGGGGAGGGCGATGCCATTTCATCTGCACTGTTATTCCCTTTCCCAATTCTTTCCTGTTCTTTCTTTCCCCCCTCCCCAATCTCCACCTTGCTTTGCAAATTCCCTGGCTCCCCAGTGCTGGATTGGAACAGTGACGCCTTGTCAAACAGTCTTTTGATAAATGCAAATCTCTCTTAATTTGAATTTAATTATCAATGAAGTGAGCGGCTCCCAGATCATTTCCACCCATCAGGAACTGGCAGATACATCTGTGCATGGTAGCAGAATTGGCATCAGCTGATCCTCACACCAAGCCTCGCACGTCTGGCCTTGCAGCCTTGCTGCCTTGCTAGGCTCTGGCTTTGGGGGAGGGAGAATAGACCAGAGAAGGATGCCATGATGGCAGCACACGCCACATCAGCTGCTGAGCTAGGACGCGCCTCATAGACACACTATGGCATAGTAGTTAAGACATCTGGAAGGAGCCAACTGGCTTTTTCTATTTTCTATTTGAGAATAGAAAAAGCAGAGGGGCCTAATAGAGAAATGGGCAACACTGAAATAAGGCAGGCCAACCTGAGTTCGAATCCTGCCTCTCATTTTATGACCCTGGACAAAAGTCACTTGACCTCTAAATGTTCTTGGCAAAACACAAAGTCTATAGGGTACAGATGAGTTATAATCTGTACACATGGAGGGAGTTCCTCATACCAAATCTTTGGGCCCTTCTCTACTCTAGTAGGAAGGTTCCTTGTCTACAGATTCATAGAATAGACATAGAGCATATTGGATAACATGTTGAACTTGGATTCTAAAGGACCCATTTTGAAAATCTCACCCTTGATGCTTATTATACAAACATGGGCAAGTCCCTTAACTGTTGGAGAAAGAGTATCTTTTTTTTTCTTTTTTTATTAAAGCTTTTTATTTGTATGAGAAAGAGTATCTTGCATTTGTAGATAATCTTGGCTCTTCCCACTATACTTTATAACTAGAATTGTTCTTCTGGGGGTTGGGCCAAGGAGTCATAAAAGTAGAAATGTAAAGGAATTCCCATATCAAAGACCCCAAATATAGACCAAGAGAGTTCAAGGGATTTGAATTCAGGGATCATGACTCAAAATTCAGCACCCAAACTCAGGGCTCTTTTCACGACAACATGATGGTCCCCAGACAAGAGCCAATCAAAAGATCGATGTGGGGGCAGCTAGTTGACGCAGTGGATAGAGCACCAGCCCTGAAGTCAGGAAGACCTGAGTTCAAATCTGCTCTCAGACACTTAACATCCCCTAGTTGTGTGACCCCGGGCAAGTCACTTAACCTCAATTGCCTCAGCAAAAAGCAAAAAAATAAAAAAAATAAAAAGATTGATGTGACACCATCTGTTATATACCATTTGCCTACCCTGTTCTCCTCCCAAATAAGGTCCAGAAAACTTCAGTCACTTTAAGGGTTGGGAGTCACCCTGCATCTCCCAGGAAAAGAAAGAAGTGCTACTCTATCCAAATGCATGTATTGTTCTTGGAATCAGTGAAGAGTGGTGTTAAAAAGATTAATGTAGGAAAGAATGGAGGATACAAGTTTGGGGTAGAAAATAAGACCTCAGGAAAAAAAAAGAGTATGGAACTATTTAGTACAATTGTTTTTGAAAGGACAACTGTGATTCCCAATTGTGACTCCCTGAGCCTACAGTACATCTCCAATGATCTCAGAAAATATCAAGGAATTCTTAAAGAAGTAAGTTAACTTTAATCCAATTTAATCTGGAGCAGATAGATGAGCATGTCCATGGCACTTTTTAGGGGATGAGTAGTGTCATTAAAGTAACCAAATAACAATGTACTGTACAAGGAAAAGTGGTGAATGTAAAGCTAGGAGCTGAAATGGGTTTGCTATTACCTCAATGCCTGACTCAGTCATCTTTTTCTCTTTTTTTAGTTTCCTCATCCATAGAATGGGGAATAAGAATCCTTGGATATAGTTTCTACCTCACAGGGCTTTTGTAAGGAAAAGGACTTGTGTAAATCTTAAAACAGGGACAGAACACTGAATCTGGCATCAGGAAGACTCATGTTCCTGAGTTTAAATCTGGCCTCATACACTTATGTTAGATGTGTGACTCTGGGCAAATTACTTCACCCTGTTCTCAGTTTCCTCATCTGTAAATAAGTTAGAGAAGGAAAAGCAAAACCACTCTAGTATCTTTGCTAAACAAACCCCAAATGGGGTTCTGAAGAATTGTACATAACTGAACAAGACAAATGAATTCAATAACCCATTATTTGATAAAACAAAAAACAAACTTTGGGAAGAAATCTATATTTGACAAGAACTGCTTAGAAAATTGTAAAGCAGGTTTGAAAAAATTAGTTTAGATCAGCACCTTATACAACATATTCACAATAACACTCAATTTAAATATAAACAGGTACTTCAGTTAAAAAAATGGATGGAAATATCTTTTACAACTATGACTAGGGGAAAAATTCTACCAAAGAGCCGAAAAGATTACAAATGACAAGGATGGGTAATTTTAGTTGCATGAATGACTAGAGGAAGAATTCTAACCAAATAAAATGCAGAAGAGATATGGATAATTTTGCTTAAATGAAACTGAAAATTTTTGTACAAATAAAATCAATGCAGCTAGGATAAGAAGGGAAATTATCAAATCAGGGGAAAGTCTTTGCATCAAATATCTTTGATAAGGGTCTGGTATCTGCTATATATAATCAACACAAAAATATAAAACACAAAGTAATTCCCTAATAAATGATATTGGCCAGCTAGGTACCATTTACATAGTATAAAGTTTGTACCAGGTGTTGCACTCTCTCTCTCTCTCTCTCTCTCTCTCTCTCTCTCTCTCTCTCTCTC
>JAJPUD010001089.1:241887-299985 GCA_023553655.1 Myrmecobius fasciatus | reverse complement strand
CTCTCTCTCTCTCTCTCTCTCTCTCTCTCTCTCTCTCTCTCTCTCTCTCTCACACACACACACACACACACACACAAACACAGAGACACACACCTTCTTTCCTCCCTGTGTATATTTGTCTACACAATACATATGTACATGTATGCATTTGTGTATGATGCTAACAAATACTTCTTAAAAGAATCACAAACTAGTTACAACTACACATGGCAGGCTGTTTCAAATCAATAATAACAAGACAAATACAAATCAAAATAACTCTAAGGTTTTGCCTTATATCCTGGAAACTGGAAAAGATGACCAAAGATGGAATACTGTAGCTTAATGGGCTACAGAAAGACAGGCACAATGGACTTTTTTTTTGATGGACTTGCAAATTGGTACAATTCCAAAAGCAAATTGGAGTTATGCTAAGAGGAAGACTAAAATGTCCATTCTTGTTGACCCAAGAATCCATTGTTGGGCATATACTCCAAGAAGGTTAAAGATAAAAAGAAACATTCCATGTACAACAAAATATTCATAGCAGCTCCCCTTTTTGTGGTGGTAAAAAACCAGAAGCAAAGTAGTTGATTGGAGGATGACTAAACAAACTGTGGTATATTAAAGCAATGAAATATTTTTATTGAGTTGCTAGAAAGGATACGTATGAAAAATTTAGAGAAGCATGGAAGGCATATGGTGAAATAAGTAGAACCAAGAAAACAACATCTATAATTCCTGGACCAATATAAGTGGAAACAGCCCCACTGACAACAAAAAACCTTGAACTTAAATGGTATGAAATTAGAATGAATGAATATGGCCCTGGAGAATAACTGAGAAAATACACTAGCCTTTCTTTGTTACAAAAGTGGAATATTGTATATGGTATGGAATGCTGTAGATTTTGTCAAGATAAAAATGATCTATGGTTCCTGTTTTAAATAATTGAAGAAAATACTAAATACACGGAGCTGACTGAAATCTTATCCATAGACTTCTTAGGACCTTGAGTTAAGAACTCCTAAGAACAAGCCAGGAGGTTGCAGGGTTATGGGATTTAGACTATTCTGATCACGTGGAATAATGAGAACTGTTTTTGTATTCAGAGTTCAAATCCTACTTTTCATGTTGATTACTCTAAGATCTTGGGTAAGTTATTTTTTAATCTCTTCCATAAAATGAAGGGAGTGAGTTTCCTGGCCCAGATAACCTCTGAAATCCTTTCCAGCTCTCAATCTATAACCCTAAGAATAGAATCCAAGCCCCTCTCCTGACTTTGGGCCCAACTTTAAAGATGACATATTTTCAATGGATCTTCACTCTTTCTACTTCAAACTATTCTAGACAATGATGACTTCTTTAGTGGTGGTGAAGGAAGGATGATCACCTACTTCAAACATCTGAAGGGCTGTCCCCTGAAAGTGGGCTTCAATTTGTTCTGGTTCATCCCAATGGGCACAAACTAGAAACACTGATGCAAGAACAATTTAATTTAGATATCATGTAGAATCCATCCCAGCCTAATCCTGCCATAAAGGGAGCTACCCCCAAATGGAATAGGATGCCTTAGAAGGGAATGAGTTCCTCTTCACTGGAGGTTTTCAACCAAAGCATGGATGCCTGTTTGTCAGGAATATTGCAGTGGGGATTCCATTTCAGGTATGATTGGATGAGATGGTGACCAAAGTTCCTTTATAGTTCTTGAGATTCCAGGAGACACAGGTGCTCTGTATCTAAGGAGTGGAGGGGAAGATTGGAAGCTCTAAAAAATCTAAGCAAATCTTAGCTTTTCTTCCCTCTCTTTTGTCTTCTTCAAAGCCATGAAACTTTAACAGTCTTGCCTGGCCCTGGATCTCTCAGAGAGTCAGTGTGATGTCGAGGGAAAACTGGAATCTTTGGACCTCACTTGGGAGAGGTCTACATGACCTCTGCAAATGAGTGGGGAGGGAAAGTGGATCAGATGGATTCCCTACTAAAGCCACGATACTCTTTATCTCTTAATAAATCATTCTTCCTTGCCTGTTCCCTGTGGCCCACCCAGAAAACAAGAAAACACTCATTCATCTTTCTAGTGAGCAGAGCCCAAAGTTGAGAACTGTCTTGAGATACAGAAGCAGCTTCTGAGTTCCAAAGCAATAAGCACCACTTCATACTAGGATGGATAGGGATGGGGAAACAGAGAGGGAGAATTTTTTTTTATCACAGAAAGATGTTGATGGAGAGAGACTGGCTTTGATCTACTCCACCCCAGAGGGCAGAATCAGGAGCAGTGGGTAGAAGTTAGAGAGAGGCACATTTAGGCTTGCTGTAAGGAAAATGTCCCAGAGCCTTTTGTAGGAGAGAGACTTCCCTGGAGGGCTTCAAGGAAAGGCCGGATCAAAGCTTCTTAAACTATGGGTTGTGACCCCATATGGAGTCTCATAACTGAATGTGGGGGATCATAAAGTTATATTTATTATCAATAGATTTTTGATTTGTATACCAATTTTATATACCTGCAGACCCAGGAGTCACATTAAAAATTTCTTGGGCTAAAAGGGGTCATGAGTAGAAAAAGCTTAAGAAGCTTTGATAATTAACCTGGCCACTTTGTAGGTTCAAATCAAGTACTGCCTTCTACATGAAAACTTTCCTGATTCCTCCATTTGCTGTTGCCTTCTCTTCCTACCGGTTCACCCTGTTCACTGTCCACACTGATTTTGTAAATACTTAAATATGTAGATACCTCCCTGGATTGGTTGTAAGCTCCTTGAAGACAATGACTTCCTTATTTTTCTCTCTCATCACCCAGCACAGTGCCAGGCACCATGGGGGGAACAGACACTTAATAAATGCTTTTTGATCTGCAGAAAGGATTATTTCAGGGGAGCAAAATGAACCTGAAGACTGCCACCAAGGTCTCTGTGAAAGGAGATTTTTATGAGTCTGACCTTTTGCATCTGGCCCTAGAGCAGCTGAGGGTTAAAAGTTGACTTAACTAGGGTCTTGCAAATCCCTATACTTTGCATCTGCCAGAGCTGCTCACCGGTTCAAGGACAAGAGCAAACAGAGCCTTGCAAAAAAAAAAAATCAGAAGGGGAAGCAATGACCTTCTTAGCAAAAAAGCATTTCCTGCCCATTATATTAAAGATGGAACTGTGTTTCTAGGAAGTAATAAAAATTGTAAATATTCATGCCGATGTTGAACTTTTGTATCTTTGTATGGCAGCCTAATGTCTTTACTGATATGGGGGGGGTGAGGGTGGGAGTGGGTATATGTGTGTACATGTGTGTGCACACGTGTGTGTATGTGTAGGAAAGAGATTACCTCCTTCCCCCTCAAGTTCATTGCCTGAGGCTGACTAGTGCTTTATATCAAATATCAGCTACAACAAGTAACTTTTTCAACAGCTTTTGTAATCTTGGGCTGTTATTTATTGCTCATTGAAATTGGCAGTTCCTCAGTGGATTTTTCCTGACTTGTTTCTTTTGAGGAGATTCCAGACCAGGGGGCTAGTCTGCAAGACGCCAGCGGAATAGTCTTCTTTCAACAACATTAATTATCTGTAACTTTCCATAACAACAACAACAAAAAAAATCTTGACCTTACTGCTTGCCAATATTTAAGAAGCTTGGAGAGAAGCCTTTTTTTTTTTATAAATCTGTGCATCTCCTAGAACAGCTTCGCTTGATCAATGGGTTCTCCCCTCCCTCTAGACCCCCTTCTTCATCTTTACATTGGGAACTTTATGAACTGATTAATTCTTCCTATCTCCATAAACGTCTGTGTATACACTGGAGTGTTGACTTGATTTTTCTTCTATAAAAATATCTTCACGAGAAATTAAAACAGCTTAGCACATCTTTGCTCTGCCAGAGACTTGTAAAAGATCTTATTCTTTAATAATGAAGGGGGAGGGAAAAAATGGGAGGGAGAGGGGGAAATGGAAGGCAAGTTGAAAAGATTTCTTTATTTTAAATTAAAGTTAAGGATTAAAGGCATCGGGCTTTCAAGAGTTATTGTGAAAGGCTTTTTAGCAGTCCCAAGTGGATCGTCCATAATCTTCTTTTAAATGGCTATATTTAGACCATGGAACACTTCAGACCTCCAAACCAAAGACCTCCAGCTAGTTTGAGTGAGGGATGGAGGATTGTGTTTCAGTGGGAGCTGTGAAAACAAGATGTAACTTTTTGAGAGCTCTTGGGGTTCTTTTTTTTTTGGAGGGTTGGGTTCTTTTTTTTCTTTCCGTAGATGTCAAGGTACCCAGAGAGCACATGTTTTACATAATAATAAAAGCCTATGATTTGTCCTGAAAGCTACCAATCGGCTCTGAGAGTCTATAGACAGTAGGAGGCCAGGGCAACCGTCTACCTTTTAGGAAAAGAGCAACTAATTTCATTCATTCTTTTTCAACAGGCATTTTATTCAATGCTTACTCTGTGCCAGGCACTCAACAAGGCAAAGAAAGAAATAGCCAAGATCTAAATCTGGGAAAGATCACAGAGGCCATCTAGTCCATTTTATAGAGGGAAATATTGAGTTTTGACTCATCCCAAGGTCACATGGGCAGTAACAGTCAAAAGTGTGATTTGAAACCAGAATCAGTACACTTTCTACTGTGCCACAAACAGAACCAGAGAGAGCAATATGAACACAAATGATTAACTGTAAAATATATTTGAAGAAATATCTGGGGGTTATGAGAAAAGGTACTAGCCACTGGTGAGATAATTATTAAAATTTTGTTGTTCAACCATTCAGTCATGTCCAATTCTTCCTTGAACCATAGCATGTCAGACCAGTCTTTCTTTCATTATCTCTCAAAGTGGAGATAATTATAATAGCTCATATAAAGAGAGAGCTTTAAGGCTTGCAAAAACACTTTACCACTCCTGAGGAAACTGAGGCAGACAGGTTTAAGTGACTTGCTAAAGGTCACACAACTAGTAAGTATCTAAGATAACACTTAAGACTAGGTTGTCTAACTGTAAGTAGATAAGAGTGCCAGGCCTAAAATCAGGAGACCTGAATTCAAAACCAGTCTGGGTGATACTGGGGAAGTGCCCCTGTGTGCCTCAGTTTCCTCAGATGTAAAATGAGCTGGAGAAGGTAAGGGCAAATCACTTTAGTATCTCTGCTGAGAAAACCCCAAATGGGGTCACAAAGAGTAGGACATAAGTGAATAATAATTACCTTTTATAAAGGGAGGTAGCTGAGCCGAGCCGAGCCTTTGGAACCTAAGGATTCTAACAGGGGAAGGTGAGAAGAGTACATATTCTAGGCATGGGGTGGAGGAGGTAAAAAGACAAGGACATGGGAAATGGAGTATTGTATATATAAATAGGGATCAGCAAGTAGTTCAATTAGAACTTGAAGTGTGTGATAGAAAATAATGGGAAGGTAGACTGGAGACAGTGAGAAGCTCGAAATTTTGAGCTTCTCACTGTCTCAAAGAGAAATTTTCTACTTTATCTGTGGGAACCACTGAAGCTTCTAGTCTTCCCCCACCCTCAAATCCTCTACTTCGATATAGCAAATCCACTCTCAGAGAATCATGTCCCACAAATCCATCTATTTATTGTCATCTGGACCATCGCTTTTTCATTTTGCCAAATTATCCTAAATCCTTCCGCCCCTGAACAGACCAATTAGCGTACCAGGTAAAACACAGAGCTGGTTACAGGAAATATGGTTGATATTTTATTCTCAGCCTCACAGTTTAAGCTCCATAATCATGTCTAATGAATAAAAAATTTGACTGAGCTCATTGCTATTGTAGATGATGAATGCTGGCCGATTTATAGTAGTTATTCATACGAGAGCTATGTTACATGGAAATCAATACCACAAAGAACAATTGGCTAAAAATGTAAAATACCAAGTTTGTTCTTTAATAATATTAACAAGATTGGTTTCTGGGATGTGTTAACTAAGAGAAACAGTGCATGTCCAAATGGCCAGACTGAGATAAAAGGAAGTTGGATTTGCACATTGAGATCTAGAAGAGCCTTTAAAGATCCTCTGGTTCAATTCTTTCATTTTCTATGGAAAGGAAAAGCACTGAGAGGATAGAGATACATACGTCCCCTATGCCACAAAGGAAATAGGAGAAAATACAAAGATTTGAACTCAGGTCTTTGACTCCAGATCCAGGATTCTTTACACTCTACCAGGAGTCCCCCTCTACGACAATATTGGGGTAGAATATATATTTCAGTACAAAGAAATAAAATATGTAATCTATAAAGAAATAAAATGTATATATACACCACTTGGAGAATGGTGCTAAATATGTACATTGTTCTGAAGCCTTTAAAGCAATAAATAATTGTCACTTCTTCTTATATATATATTTCTTTCTTTTTTTTTCTTTTCATTTTTTGGTACAGATATGTGGCTTCACCAGTGAAAGGAAGTCAAGGTGTGGAAACTCTGCTCTCTAATGCAGATTAGCAGCACTGAAATCAATCTTAGAGAGATTAAGTGACTTGCCCAGAGTCTTGAAGCTAATATCTGTCTGAGACAGGCCTCAAATGCACATATTCCTGTCCCCACGGTTGGCCCCAAACCTATTGCACCATGTTGGCTTTCTTTTTGTCAGCATCAATATATAAATATATATTTATATATATTCAAATATACATATATATATATATACACAAATATATATTCAAATGTACAAGGACCCAGGAAAAGTAAGAATACACATAGGGAAAATGGCATTATTCCTTGTTTATTCTCTACTCTCCTGAATTTTGGAATGACTTAAAAAAATCAGAATGTGAAAATCTTTAGAGATATATTTGTGCATATATATCTAAATATAGAGATAGATGTCTACATATCTATCTGTAGATATCATTAGATGTATATATGTGCAACATATATTTTGTGAAATTTCATCATTCCTGTTTACATATCTTTATCTATAGTATGTGGGTACATATATATGTATGTTCTTTGAGAACAAAGGATAAATAATAGTTATTATTAATAAATAATAAACCCTGAAACTTCTCTGAGATCTATATAAGTAAGAACACACACACATACACACACACACACCCATCCCAAGACCACAGACTCTCAGAGCTGGAAGGATCATGGAAATCATGGAAACTGAACAGGAACCCTCTCTTGAATGTACCAAACAGCAAAGAACGGTGAAAAGAACATCTGGCTCTGGAATCTGAACATCTAGATTCAGATCATCTCTTTTTCCTTCATCTCTGAGTCCTATAAGACCTCAAAGTGTTTTTCCAACTTGGCTACCCAATTCTTGAGTTTCATGTAAGCTTTGCATGTGGTGGACACTTCGCATTTGCTGAATCAAACTGATCTTTAGAGATGAACTCTTTTCCTACTGGGCTTTCCCAAAATGATATGGACTGCCTTGGAAATGATGGGTTTCTCCATCATGAGAGTACTTTAAGCAGAGAATGGATGACCACTGACTGGTCAGGGGTCTTCCTGTGGGGATTTTTGTTTAGAATCTGTGCAGAGGATGAAAATCAGGGTCTGTAAGGTTAAGATCATAGCAAGTAAGTGTCTGAGGCAGGATCTGAAACCAGGTTTTGCAAAATGCCTCCAAGTCCTTAGAAGAACACACACACACACACACACACACACACACACACACACACACAGCCAGTCTGACCAGTTGGACTGAATAGAGGGTGACAACCAGCCAGTTCAAATGATCTTTTGATGGAACTGACTAGATGTTTGAGTGAATGAAACAATCAATTCAATGAAAATATTCACCCAGATGTCAGATGTGACATAGTAGATACTGCCTTAAATAAATAAATGTATGTATGTATTCTTCTCCAGCTCATTTTACATATGAGGAAACTAAGGCAAACAGGATTAAATGACTTGCATAGGGTCAAAGAGCTAATGTTTGGGATGGAATTTGAATTAGGTCTTCCTGATTATAGGCCTGATGCTCTAACCACTGCACCACCAAGCTGCATAATAGAAGCTGAATAAATGCTTACTGGATTAGTCTTGCAGTTTCTATTCAAGGAATCCTTTAAATTGTATTAATTAGGGATTTCTTTTTGCAAAATGAATACTCTCCTTTACTTTTGGTTAACGTAAATCTGAATTTTCACTTACTGGATTTTGTTTTAAAAAAGGGAAGAGCTGTACCAATTTGCCACCTGAGAATCTCCCTGGACTTCTGACAAACTTAGTGACCCTACTTAGCAAGGTCATTTTTTTAGAGTTGATCTTTCCCCATACACCTCTGCCTTTCCCTGTGTGACCAAGGAAAATAATTTAATCTCTCTGGACCTCAGTTTCTTGCTCTATAAAATGAATGGATTGGATTAAATGAATTTCAACAGGGAACTCAATAGCTATGTACTTGTCTTGGGATTAGGAAAATCAAGTTCTGTTCCTACTTTAAATACTTACTAGTCATGGAACTTCATCAGTAAAAAGGGGATAATAGCAGCACCTATCCCACAAGATTTTTGTGAGGATTAAGTGAGATACGATAAATAAAAAGCTTTGTAAACCTTCAGGTATTAGACAAATTTTAAAGGGCAGTTATGATTGTCGTTATCATTATTGTTAGAATGTAAGCTTCCTGAGGGCAGGGAGCTGCATTTCCTTTTGCTTTTATTTATATCACCAGAGGTTAACACAGCATCTGGCACATTTTGTTGTTGTTGGCACTCTATCTACCAACTTGGCCCTCTTACTAAATACTTGTTGACTTATTGTGATTATGATTTATTATTATTAAAATGTAAGTTTCCTGAGAGCAGGGGTTGCCTTTCTTTTGACTGTATTAATATCACAGTGCCTTGAACCTATTCTTATTGTTGGCACTCTATCCACTGTGCCGATAGCTGCCCTTCTTAAGGCATATTTACTGACTTATTATTATTATCATTAGAATATAATCATCTTAAGGGCAAGGACTGTCTTTTTGATTCTATTTGCTTGGCTTTGCAGAGTGCAAACACATCTAATACTTAATAAATATTTATTGACTGTTATATTATTATTGTAATATCATTTATTGCTTTAAAACCTAAATCTAAAAACTTAGATGCTTCCCACCTCTAAATTGATAACCCTACTTTCCAATAGGATCTCAATTTCCTTTGAATTAAAATGTGGGAGATGGATGACTCCAAAGATCCAAGAGGAATCTAGTCCCTACCTTGTCTCCACACAGATCAAAGCTCAACTTGGACAACTGGATGTTTTACAATATTATTTTGACTTCCCTTTGTTCTCCATTTTAGCGTCTACCCACACTCTCAGGAAGTACTTCTGGACAGCTAACCTAAGACCCTCTCACAGGAGTTTAATTAACGCTGAGGCTGAGGGACCGACTTTGAATCAAATGAAGGATGAAATCTCACAGCCCACATCACTTTTATTTATTTATTTTTTACAAACTAATTAGTAGAACCTATTGAATGTCTATTTTTAACCCCTCCCTCAAAAGTTTTTTTTTTAAAGATTCCGAACAAAATTCTGTCACTTGGTTCTCACCATTTCTCGCCATTTTGCAGCCTGCCCTACTTCCTAATTATTAGCAAAGACTAATTCAATCAAGGCTCTGCCACAGGTTTTCAACAGTTCCAACAGGTGCTAGGAAAGTAACACCTTTTAAAAAAATAAATTAAACTCCCACATTCCAATCATTACCTGAAAATTCTCTGTAGATGTGTGATTTCATTTTTAATCATTATTACATGCAGCTACCTGTCAGGTGAATGAAGGCTCAAATTTTCATGTTTGTCAGTGGGAACTTGCAATTACCCACTAGGCCACAAAGAGGTGTTTTTTGGAGGGTGGTGGAATGGGGGATGTAGAATTGTTTGGCTTTTTCCTCCATCCTCCACTCTACTTTTTGAGGGGTCACTATGATTGGCTGTCCTTTTCCCCTTTGGAGGGGAATAGACTTAAGTGGCTTTTTTTTAAACCTGGGGGGGTAGTTTTTTTTATTTACATGGCAGAAATAAGTGGGCAAACTCTGATAGCTGCTGATTAGCTGATGAACATTTAAAAGGATGGAGTTTACATTGAAAGAATATGTGATGTTTTGAAGAAGGTAAGAGTGCCATAATAAGGATGGGAACCTAAGGAAGTCAACAAACATTTATTAGGTGCTTACAGTGCCAGGAAGTAATGGGACAAATGTACCAGCGAGGAAGAAAGATTAAAAAGTCCTACTGCGTAATAATAACATGGGAAAAGTGGTGAAAGCCAGTCTCATTTATCACTGGCTTTAAAACACAGCTTTTGGTAACAAGGTCTAATTTAACCTGGAGAAATGAGAAGGGATGGCGAGCTTCAGAATGTGAACTGAATGGCTTCATGAAGGTATAGTGATTCAAGAAAGCAGCGAGTCTGTGGGGAACTCAAGTCTGAGTTTATCTTTGGAGCCTTAACCTCCCCCTACGTCTCCACCACACATAATAATGGAGTCGGGCAAAGAACGGGGTGTGTATTCAATTCCCCCTGTGACCAAGGAGGCTGAGCGCCAATGGTGGAAGCCTGGCTCTGGAAGAGAGAGTCCTCGGCTTAGGAGAACCCCAGGAATACCGCTTAAGAGAGACATCTTTGGTGGTAGCCATGTACCTCAGAAAATAAAAAGACAAGGATTCGGAATGGTGCAATTAATGCAGAAAACATTGATTTCTGCACCGTAAGAAGCTGGTTCATTAATTCCAGATGCGCCAACCAGTCAAGGCGAGAATCCGTTTCATTGCAATGTGAGGCCACGAGGAGCCAGGATTTGAGAATTTCTTTCTACGGCAACCTTTATTATCAAGTTGAACATAAAACCCACACAGCCAGACTGCTTAATTCTTCCTATATAATTAACAGCACCTGCTCACCTCTCTGCTCACATGGTTTGCTCTGCAAAACCCATCTTGCCATTTCTTTCTGGAGTTGCTCCTTCTTTTAAAGAAGCACCATGGTGGGAGATAAAGAGTTGTTGGACTTGAGCTAGGAAGATCTGGATTCAAATCCAACCTCTGACATTCACCAGCTGTGGAACTGTGAGCGTGTCAATTCAACTCTCTCAGACTCAGTGTGCTCATCTGTGCACATGTCTGCAATGTGTGTGCAATGGGAACAATATGAACTGCCTGTATCTGCTTCCCACAGTAGCGAGGAGAAAATGGCATCAGGAAGCCTTGCCTTTGATCCACACTGTCTATGTGATCCTAGACAAGGCAACAGTATAAGACCATAGGTTACAGAGAAATGACCAGCTTGACCCCTGGGAGAACATCATCTATAAGAAGTAATAAGTGACATGGACAACGCTTTGAAGTCTGCAAAGATTGGCTTTGAAGTAGGCCTGTGAGGGATGTGTCAGGGGCAGGGAGTATGCCCTGGCATAAATCTTCAATATGTGGTTACATTTATTTCCTTCCTTCCTTCCTTCCTTCCTTCCTTCCTTCCTTCCTTCCTTCCTTCCTTCCTCCCTTCCTCCCTCTCTCTCTTCCTTCCTTGCTTTCCTTCCTTTCTTCCTTCCTTTTATCCTTTCTTCCTCTTTCCTTTCCTTCCCTCCTTTCTTTCCTTTCTTTCTTTCTCTCCTTTTCTTCTTTCATTCCTTCTTTCTTTCTCTTTCTTCCTTCCTTCTTCCCTCCCTCTTTCCCTTCTCTCTTCCTCTCCCTCCTTCCTTTTCTCTCTTTCTTTCTTCCTTTTCCCTCTCTCTTCTTTCCTTCCTCCCTTTCTTCCTTCCTTCCCTTCTCTCTCTCCCTCTCCCTCCTTCCTTCTTTTCTCTTTCTTTCTTCCTCCCTCCCTCCCTCCTTTCTTTCTTTTCTTCCTCCCTTTCTTTTAAAAAACATTTTGATAAATATTTTTCAATATAATTGACTATTTTTTGTCAATAGTATTTTATTTTTCCAAACACATGTAAAAATAGTTTTCAACATTCTTTTTTGTACAGCTTTGTGTTCTAAAATTTTCTCCCTCTCTCACTTACCTCCTCCCTCCCCATGACAGAAAGCAAACTAATATAGGTTAAATACGTGCAATCCTCCTCAACATATTTCCATACTTGTCATGTTGTCCAAGGAAAATCAGACCAAAAGACCACAAAAATGAAACAAACAAATAAACAAAAAGGTAAAAATAGTATGTTTCAATCCACATTCTGTCTCCATAGATCTCTCTCTGAATGCAGATGGCATTTTCCACCCCAAGTCTATTGGAATTAAATTGGCTTCCATTGTAACCCTATGTAGTCTATTTTATTTATTTAAAAACACCGAGTAGAGGTTCAGAGGCTTCACCACATTGCTCATGGGGTCCATGACAACCCAAAAAAGTGAAGGATTCCTAGTCCATTGGAACAGGCAATCCATCAAGGTTCCCAGAAAAAAAATCAATTTCTTCTGTCTAGGGTTGTAAGGCGTCTCTAAAAACAAAAGGGCTTCCCAATTCGCCTAAATCATATGCTTGAGATAAGGGCATGGATTAGACAGAGGTCTTGGAAATCTTTTCTGCAAAGAGACATAGGGTGAAACAAGCAAGGGGAAAATGCCTCATGGCTTAATTTTTTTTTCTGAGATAGGTTCATGGATTTCAAGTCCAGAAAAGACTGAAGAGTCCATCTGGACCCCAGCTTCTTAAGATGAGGTTTGTGACTTAAACTGAGTGAAGGTGAAAGTCATGAAATTATGAATTATTGCCAGCAAATTTTTTATTTGTATACCTACTTTATATACCTACAATGCCTGGGGTATGGTAAAAAATGTCTTCAGTGAAAAGGGGTTGCGAGTAGGAAAAAATTTAAGAAGCCCCAATCTAAACCAAGCCCTTTATTCTCCAAATGAGGAAACTGAGGCAAAGAGAGAGATAAATGATTTGTCTAGCCCAGTAAGTGATTCAGGTAAGATTTGAACTCAGGTCTTCTTGATTCCTAAGCCAATTCTCTGTCTGTTATACTAACCTGTCATAATAAGAACAACTGACTTTTACATAGTACTTGATGAAACTGAGCATCATGAAAGTATCTTCCTGTTCTTCCATCACCCATCTCCATCCTATCCATATCTGGACTGTATGACCTCTTACCTCTGCTTCTGAGTTTTTTTATGTTTCCTTCAGAACTCAATTCAAGTACCACTTCTTAACTGAGATTTCCCATGATTTCCTCAAATGGCCATACTATCCCTACCCCCCTCTCACACATAATGACCTTCCACTTATCCTGTCTCTATCAGGTCCCTTTCACTATGAGGCCTTTGCATAGATCCTAATGACTTGGGATCTAGGTTTATGTAAATATTGAATCTGTATATGACCTCTGGGAGGGCACAGACGTTTGTATTTTTGTCTTTACATCTCCAGTACCTAGTACAATACCTTTCATATGTTTAATATATATTGTTGTTTCAGTTGTTTTAGTCATGTTCGATTCTCTGTGAGCCCCATTTGGGATTTTCTTGACAAAGATACTTAAGTGATTTGCCATTTCCTTCTCCAGCTTATTTTACAGATGAGAAAACTGAGGCAAATAGGATGAAGTAACTTGCTCAGGGTCACACAGCTAGCCAGTGTCTGAGGCTGGATTTGAACTGAGGAAGATGTCTTTCCAAAGCCCAGCTTTCTTATCTATTGCACCCACCTAGATCCCTTATTATATATATGTGTGTAGTAGTTGTAATACTAGTAATGCTTGTTCACTTGATTAATTGAATTGAACCTGACCCATTGCCTCTTTCCTCTACTTTCCCTCTTTCCTCTATTTTCCCTTTCTTCTATCTACTTTTCCTCTTTCTTTTATCTACTTTCCCTCTTTCCTTTATCTACTTTTCTTTTACTTTCCCTTTTTCTTCTACTTTTCCTCTTTCCTCTATCTACTTTTCCTCTTTCCTCTATCTACTTTCCCTCTTTCCTCTTCCCTCTTTCTTCTCTCTACTTTCCTTCTGTCTTCTCTCTATTTTTTCTCTTTCGTCTATCTACTTTCCTTCTTTTCTCTATCTGGTCTTCCCTAAATTCTATACTTTTCCTTTCCCAGAGAAGCTAAAGACATCTTTGACCTCTCTTGGAAAAGCAATTAAGACCTTAGATCACCCAAGATGATCCCAGTGATAGGGAAATCCAACATTTCAGTTGAAAACTAAAGGCCCCACTCTTCTATCAGGATGAATGTGGGATGTCCTGCTGTTCTCACACTCTGTATCTAACCTGGGCATCTGACACTCGATGCCTGGTTGCTTTTGCAGGGAGACATACCCGGGTTGGAGTGGTCCCTCACCTGTCCCAGCACAAAGCCCTCCCCCCATCCTGCCCTCGTCTCTTGTTGTTTGAATTTTCTACCGTTTGGAAACAGCTTCATCGTCTGGCCATTTGAGGGAGTTGGTAGCAAAGAGACTCCCAATCTTTTGAAGTCCTCATTTGGGCGCCTCACTCCCTCCTCAGTTTTCACAGCTATCAAAGGGAATAGAACAAAGATTTCATGCACCAAATACCATGTAGAGCCAATTGTCATTACAGAATTCTCACCGTTTTAATGAATGCCAAATCTGTTTTTTCACTTGATAGCGCTTGACAAGCCCAACAATCACAGATTAGTAGGAAACTTCTTGCTTTTCAACAAAGGTTAATAAATAGTGACAGCATTAAGTCTCTTCTGATTAACTATGCTGAAAGATATTATTGCCGTTTGTAACATGAAATCATTATTGGATTAAGCACAGCATATAAAAATGAATTGTGAGTTTTAATCTCAAATCCAGACTCTCAGACTGCTCTGATAAAGGCGGATGGGAGCGGGGGCGGCTGTGGGGGAAGGGCGGGAGTCTTGCTCAGAAGCCTATATTAATTTTTAAGTTGGTCTAGTAAAAGATATTATCTGCTGTTCGTCTTGTCTAATTTTGATGGGAGAATGAAGTTCCTTGGTTGGATCCTCAGCTATTCTGGAAATAGAAGACAAAATTGGGCAGCAGCAAACCCTTGTTCCCATCCCATATTCCTTCTAGGAACACCCTTCCACTGCCCTCCCCCCAATTCCTAAGTCTGCTCATTTCCATCAGGGATCACAGATCAGTGAATAAGGTGCAAGATTTGATCTCAAAAGATATAGGTTCAAATCTTGATACTGACACATTACTTGTGTTGATCTGGACAAAAACCACTTAATCTGTCTCTGCCTCAGTATCCTCATTTGTAAAATTGGGTTTTAAGGCCCCCTTCCAGCTCAGATCTAAAAATAATTGAACAATCATTTATCCTCTGGAGGGTTCATCTGTTTAAAAAAAGACTTGATTGCAAGAATCCCTTCTAATTCTCAATTTATAATTCTTTGGTGTATTTTTATGGGGCAGGTAAGTAGCACCACAGAACACCAGGCCTGGAGTCAAGAAGACTCACATGAGTTCAAATTTCAGACACTTACTAGCTGTGTGACCCTGGCCAAGTCACTTCACCCTGTTTGCCTCAGTTTTCTCATCTGTAAAATGAGGTGGAGAAAGAAATAGCAAATTATTCCAGTATCTCCAGTCAAGAAAACCCCAAAGAGGAAACAAAGAGTCAGAAATGTTATGACTAAAAAAAATGTCTGAACTGCTTATGCTGAATGACTATGTTGAATGAATATGAACTCAACACAACTCCAAGATCATACTGACATCAGAAAGGTTTGTGACTTGGTTCCCCCAAGAAGTCCTTTAATAGCAAATCTAATTGGATTAACCAAACAGAAATCATATACCTACTAAGGTGAAGGCACTGTGCATTGTAATGGGAGAGTAGGACAAAGACATGGAATTTCCACATCTCTGAGTTGACAGGGACCTCAGAAGCCCCTTAATCTTGCTTGACTGAGAATCTCTCTGATTCCATTTTAAAAAGTATTTGTTAAGTCCCTCCTCCTTACAAAGTTTCTGTGTTGGGTACTAGAGTTATAGATATAAAATCCAAAAGAGCTCCTGCCTTCAGGATGCTTACATTCTACAAGAACTGACATCAACTTCTGCTTGAAATAAACCTGCTCTCTCCTAAGGGAGTCAATGCCACAGGAAGAAATCACTAACTCTTAGGAAGTCATCTCTGCAGCTTTTATCCTGTCACTTCTAGTTCTACCATCTGGATTCAAACAGGATAAGGCTAGTGGACCTTCTTCCACACAATGACTTTTATGAAGACAGTTATCACACCCTCCTCCTTTCTAATGGTTAAATGTCTCTAGTTCCTTCAGCCTGGAGCAGGAAATAGAAAACCATTCCAGTATCTTTGCCAAGAAAATCCCAAATGAAGCTAGAAAAGTTGAACACGACTAAAATGACCCAACAACAAAAGACGCTGAGCAAGTCACTTCACCCCATCTGCCTCAGTTTCCTCAACTGTAAAATAAAGAAGGAAATGAAAAAACACCCCAGTAGCTTTGCCAAGAAGACTCCAAATGGGGTCATGAAGAATTGGAAAAGACTGAAAAATGACTAAGAAAACAAAGTTCCTTCAGCCAGTTTTTCTGCAGTATAAGTTTGAGCTCCTTCCCATCCTGGCTATCCTCTGAAGGCCCTGTTTAATGGATGGTCTACTTAACTGGATGCTCTTAGATAAGGCATAACTCATTATGTGATAATATAAGAGGTTTCAATAATAATAGCTAATAATTATACAGCACCTACTACGTACTGCACTAAGCGCTTTATAATTTGAAGACTGATTCAACATTTCATAGGCTCAAGCAGAAGGGGGATGGAAGCTACTCTGTTCAACCCCACTTTTGAGACAGTATGCAACACTAAAAAATAAATTCATTTATTCTTTTCAAAGATTAAACAGATTAAAAACCTACCATGTGCCAGGGGCTGGGCACGGCACTGAGGATGTGAAGACAGAAATGAAAAACTGCACTGGATTTGATGTCAAAAGACTTGGGTGCAAATCCCGACCTTGCCATCCAGGAAACATCAGATAAGCCCCTTAACCTGTTATTTGAGTCTTAGTAAAATGGGCAGGAGGATGGACTTGAGGAGATGGAGGTGGGGGTTGAGGTACTTTTCTAGCTCTGGCACTGTAGGTTTAAGGAGAGCTCTACAATTTTCTACTTCTGAGATCTTGGGCAAGTCACAACCTTTCTCATCTTGAAAACAAGGGGGTGGAACCAGATGGTGACTTTCTAAATCTAAAATCCTGTAACCTAGATTATAACCTATAACTTTCTCAGTAACAGGCTAGAGTACTGAAAATATTGAGAGCAAGCTGAAATTACTTGCCCAAGATTAGGCTTTGAACCCAGGCCTTCAGATTACAAATTCAGTATTCTTTCTCTATACTATGGTTTGGGAAAAACTATTTTAAAAAATTGGGGGTTTTTTGGCTTGGGGTTGGGATGGAGAGGGGTCTGATAGTGGTTGTTCAGTAACTGAAGACCTGTCATGAAGAAGAAGGGTTCAGTTTACTCTGATTGGTCCCAGACAGTGGAACTAGCAGCAATGGAAGTGAAAAAAAGCAGAGAAAGAAAGACTTCCTAATAATTAGAGCAAGGATTGTTAATCTTTTCATGTGTCATGGCTCTCCTTTGACAGTCTGGTGACTAACGCTCATGGATCTCTTCTGAGAATCGGGTTCTTAAATGAATATAATAAAGCACAATGTTACAAAGGAAACGATCAGATTGAAATAGACATCAGAATATTTAGAGAACAAGCTCATGGGTCCCTAAGGTTTAAAAACCCCAGAATGAAGAGATCCAAGGGAGGAGAGGGTTGTGTGGGAAGGGGCTCCTATTGAGATAGGGGCTGGCCACGTTGGCCAGGGAGGTCTCTGCCAGCTACAGGAGTCTGTCCTCCCATTCTATTAGGCACACTTTGCGTGAAGCCATGGCCGTGTTCCTGAAAATCTGTGTGGGAATCAAATTTCTGTAAATCAAATTGCATTTTAAATGCATTCCGGGAGCTCAGTTATTTAAAGGAACCCAGGAGTGAACTCTCTGGTAGAAGGAGAATGTTTTTATAATGTAAATAATCACCTTCCTCATGGATCTGCAGGGGGTTTCTGGCCAATAGCCATAATTCAGGAGGGCCTCTCCTGAATCTTCACCTGGATGGTTTTCATGGTAAAGATCAGTCATGGAAGCCATGTCAGCAGAGCTGGGTTCAAATCCTATCTGCCATTTACTTGAGCTCAGACTCAGCATCAATGAAATGGAATGGTCAGAATGAATCGTGTCAATCTATCAATAAAAATTTATCAAGTGCCTACGATGCTCCAGGGACTTGGGATAAAAAGACAAAGAACAAAATAGTCTCAGCTCAAAAAAGAGCTTTTATTTGATGAAATACAAATTCCTTTTCAGCTCCAAATTCCCATCTCTCCTTCTAGACTTCCTTCAAGTCCCAACCGAAACCCTGCCTTTTATAGGAAATCTTTCCAATCTTTCTTAATTCTAGTGACTCCCTTCAGTGGATTATTTTCAATTCATCCAATATATAGGATAAATGGACAAACTGCATTCATAGTTGTTTGCATGTTGGCTCCCCTATTAGACTGAGCTCCTTAAGATTGAAGATGATCTTTTATCTTTTCTTGTATCCTCAGCGCTTAGCACAATACCTGGCATATAGTAGATGCTTAATAAATGTTTATTGACTGACTTTATTGAATGTGAAACTGATTGAGGGCAGGAGCTTTTAAATTTGTGATGCCAGTGTCCGGCATTTTAATAAATACTTGTTGAATTGATTAGTTAACTGGTTGATTCTATGAGATTAGTATGGGAAGAATCATGAAAGGCATCATGGTTTAGTGGAAGGAGCCCTCGCTCTGCAGACAGAGAATCTGAGTTAAAATTCTGCCTCTGATGCTTAATATCTGTAAAACCTTGGGCAATCAGTTACTTCTCTGGGACTCAGTTTCCTCATCTGAAGGAGAGAGTTAGACTAGATGGCTGATGAGATCCCTCTCAGCTTCTAAATCATTGATCTTATGATCTAGCCTCCCCCTTTCACTTTGTGAAAAAAGGGACCATGGCCACAACTACGGTCACACATACTCAGTGACAAGAGTGGAGCAGTCTGGACTTCCCGACTTACAGTCCAATCTGTTTTACATTATATCATGTTTTTCAAATAATTTATCTTCCCCACCTCCACCCCCTAAAATAATTTTTTCCCATTTGGGTAGGTAGCCTGGAAAATGAAATTTCCTCAAGCCCAAGAATCGAGGGCAAGATGGCAGCTCATGAGCCAGGAAGGAGCCCAGCTGTTCCTCTGTACTCTCCTACTGTTTCTCCAGTCCATGGCTCTCTAAGGCAACCTCTAAGCACAGCCAAGAACATGGAGAAGTGATTTCAAATGAAATCTTTCTGACGTGTCTCCAACTGATTCAATTAAGCCGGGGTATTTTAAGGGACGACACATTCACTCAACTTCCAACGTCTGAAAAGTTTCACAAGACGTCGAGACGCATGCAAACCTAATTACTTGTTGAAACCTAATAATTCTAGCATGTCATGTCAAGTGTCTACAGCTGGGCTCCTCTGGGTGATGATCCCCAGTCTTGGAGGAGGCTGAGAGCGGACCGGAGTTGCTTTTACAGGGAGGAGGAGGATATCCATAATGGAAGACAGATTTCTTTCTAAATTGGGGATGGGGGGGGGAATGACTCATTTATCCAATTGTTTCATAGTTTCAGAGCACTGATTTTGCTTCTGTTTTGGTCCCATCTCCACAGCTCCTACTTATCTCCCTGGCCTCCTTAACCATTTCTCCCCTCTATGTGCTCTAAAGACCAGCAATACTGTCCTACACACAGAAAGCTCCATCTCTCCTCTCCATGACTTTTCCCTGACTGGCATCTAAACCTGGAATCCACTGCCTCCTATAAGGAGGCTTCCCTTAAGCCTCAGCTCAAGTGTCACTCTCTACTAAAGGCTATTTCTAGTCCCCCCCCAGATGCTAGTCCCTTTCCTTGGAAGTTTGCCTTCCATTTACTCTGCATGTGTATATAAATACTAAATAAATATATGTAAAATATACATATATTTAGATCTAACTATAAAAGTAACTGTATATAGCTACATATGAATATGATATATTCTTAGATTGAAATGTATCATACTCTTCTATGTAACTATTTGTACATTAAAGTATAAGCTCTCCGGGAGCACAGACTGCTTTGACCCTTTCTTTGTATCCTCTGCACTCAGCCCAGTGTATGGCACAAAGTTAAGTATTTGATAAATGCTCATTGATTGACTGATGGGTTGGGTAAAGTGACTGTTCGGATCTAACTGAATAACCGAGTCAAACAACCGATTCGGACAAATACTAATTTGACCAGTTCTTTCTTAAGTTAATTCAGTTACATTCAAGCCAATATTAATCGACGAAGTACCTACTATAGGCAAGGCACTATGGGTACAAAGATGAAAAAATGAAATCATTCTTGTCCTCAAGGAGCTTCCATTTCCTTGGGGATGGCGGAAGGGCACGCATCTCACTGTCTTGCGAAACTTTTCAGATGTTGGGAGATGAGCACACAAGATAAGTAGGACGTGAAGTAGAATGTAGTAAGAACAAAGAGAGAAAGGACTCTAGGAAAATTTGAGGAGACAATATGTCTCAAGAAAGGCTCACTGAAGAGCTGATACCTGAGCTGAGCCTTAAAGACAGAGAAGGATTTCTGACCGGCAGCAATGAAGAGGAACAACCTGTGCAAATGCACAGAAGCGGGAGATAACATGTCTAGTTTGGGAAATTAGCTGGGATTTACCTGAATTAACTTTCCCCTCTTTGGGCTTCAGTTTTTTCATCTGAAAAAATGAAAGGGGCAGCTAGGTGGCACAGTGGACAGAATACCAGCTCTGAAGTCAGGAGGACCTGAGTTCAAATCTGGCCTCACACACTTAACACTTCCTAGCTGTGTGACCTTGGGCAAGTCACTTAACCCTAATTGCCCCAGCCAAAAAAAAATGAGAGTTGAACTTGAAAACATTTGAGGTGTCTTTCAGTTCTAAGTCTATGATATATGAACAATTACTGTACTTGCCACAGCTACTCAATACAATGGCTTTCTATTACTTTCAGCATCAAACACAAAATGGTGTCTTTAGCATTATCCTTCTTACTTTTCCAGTCTCCTTACATAGTATTCCCCAATGCTTTCTCTTAGGTCCGGCAATACTGGCTTCCTTCCTGTTACATGAGCAAGACCCTCCAGCTCTCAAATCCCAGAATTTTCTCTGGCTGGGCCCAAGTCTGGAATGGTCTCCCTACTTATCTCCCTCTCCTACCTTCCCTGGCGTCCTTTAAATCTAGGCTAAAATCCCATGTTTCCAATGCCTCTTAATTATGGTGCCTCCTCTTCATCAAATAGGTCCCATTTATCCTGTACATAGCTTGTTTTTACATATTTGTTTGCTTGTCGTCTCCCTGATTAGACTGTCTGTGAGGTCTTTGGGGGCAGGGAATGTCTTTTGCCTCTTTTGGAGCTTTACTACTTAGCACAGTGCTGGCACCTAGTAGGTGTTTAATAAATACTTATTTCCTTCCTTCTTTCTCCATTATAATATAAGTTCCTTGGGATCAAGGCCTGCCTTTTGCTTTTCTTTGTATCCCTAATGCTTAGCACAGTGCCTGGCACATAGTAGGCACTTTATATATATTTGTTGGCTCCACTGCCTGTCTGTTATGGGTGTTTCCAGTTTCTTGAAGGTTTTGCCAAACACAAATTCCTGGTGGCTCCTTCTAAGCTAGAAAGGAATCGATTGTAAGCCTAACAACAGCCTGTGACTTTGTCACTTAGGAAATGTTCCCAATAACTTGAGGCAGGATCATTATCTGGGACAAGGTCAGCTACTATACTGTTGATGATTTTTCCCAGCAATTCAAGAATGCTGACCTCCAGTGAACCAGGGGAATGGGCTTCCATGTCCTCTCCTGGAAAATTAGGAAATTGGACTCCATGATTTCTGAGTTTCCCTCTGGTTCTAGATTGGTGAATCTATAATGCTAGTCAGGCAATATTTAAGTACCTACTATGTGCCAGGCATTGTGATAAGCACTGGGGATGCAAAGGAAGGCAGAAGACAATCCTTGCCCCTAAGGAGCTCACAGTGCAATGGGGAAGACATACATTTAACCATGTGTAAACAAAGCTAGGATAAGCTGGAATTATCCAACACAGGATAAATTGGAAATAATCAAGATGGTGGAAAGCACTAATATTAAAGAGGATTAGGAAAGGCTTCTATGCTACAAGAAAAGGGAAGTTTTCAGACATTTACTAGCTATGTGACCCTAGGCAAACCCCTTAACTTCTACTGACTTCAATTTCCCTATCTGTAAATATAGGGATAATAATGAGCATAAAATGAGGTAATATTTGGAAAGGTTTTGTAAGCCTTAAAGAGCTAAATTAATGCTTGTGATTATATTCAACTTTTTAATTTTACAATGAGGAAACAAAGGCTAGACCAACCCTCTCACTTTACAATTAGCCCAGAGACTAATTGAATTGGTCAAGGTTCCATGGTTACATAGTAGAAGAACTGGAACCCAAATCCCAGAGCTCCAGCTCCAAATTGGTGTGTGTTTTTTTTTCACTGCATGACCTCAGCCTGCTGCCCCATTGCCCTGAGGTCGAGTGAGGAGGGAGACATGATGTGTCCACCATTTTGGCAAAGAACAGATAGTTTTTGATAGATGGGGGCCTTAGGAAACCCCTATAGGATGCTGTCTTTGAGAGGCCGGTACTCAGGCAGTTCCTCTAACACACAGCACTATCTCAGCAATGTTCTGGAGTTTCAGAGGGAAGTCCATCACCAGGCAGAGATGTTAAGATCAAAATTAAAAAAAATCAAAATTTTATACTTTTTCATGTTCTGAATTATAAATGAGAGCTAGGAGAGAAGTGGGAGAGTGAGAGAGAAATCAGAGAGAGGAAAGATAGAAAGGAGTAAAGGGAGGAGAGAGGCAGAGGAGAAAGAGGAAGGAGAGGAGGAAAGGGAGAAAGCAGAGGAAAGAGAAGGGGAAAGGGAGAAAAGAGAAGAAAGAAAGGGGGAAAGGGAAAAAGAGAAAGGAGGGGGAGAAGACAAGGGAAAAGGAAGAGAGAGGGGGAAGAAAGAAAAAGGGGAAGAAGGGAGGAAATAGAAAGGAGAGAAGAGGAAAAGAAAGGGAGAGAAAAAAGGAGGGAGGAAGAGATAAGGGAGAGAGAGTTGACAGGAAAAAGAGGGAGACTAGAGAAAGGAGAGAAAAGGAGGAAGAAAAAGAGGAGGAAGGATATAGAAGAGAAAAAAGGAGAAAGTGGGGAAAGAAAGAAATGCACACAGAGAGACAGAAACAGAGACATGGAGTCACAGAGAAAGAGAGACAGACAGAAAGATTAGAGAGACAGAGACAGAGAGGATAAAGAGGAGGAGGAAGGAAGAGGAAGAGGAGGAAGAAAAGGAGGAGGAGGAGATGGAGAAAGAAGGAAAAGAAGAAGAAGAAGAGACAGAGATACAGTCACAGAGAATGAGAGACTGACAGACATTCAGACAGACAGATGTCAGGGTGCCCCACTTTCTGCTTTTTCTTCCTCCACTAATCCTCTGCAGAATTTTAAAGTCCCTCCCCCCCCTTTTTTTTTTATCTCTGAGCCCTTTTCTTCAGGAGACATCACTGATCAATACTCTCCAAGACCTATCACTTAGGTCATCAAATAGATTGAGAAGTGCCTCTGGAGACAGTGGCAACTGTGGCAGATGAATCCGAAGCCTCCAAACCCCATTTCTTCCTAGCTGGAGGAACGCTGTCTTTTCATTACTCCCCACCCCCCAATATTTCCACAAGTTCAGAGGAATGATTCTCAAAGAGATTTGATCACCCCTAAACCAAAGGGCCCTGAAACAAGCCCTTCTGAACAAATGCTTTCATTTGACTTGGGTTTTATGTGATTCTTCATTGAATCAATGAGGAGAACTCATGTTTCTATCATCCTCCAAAGTCTGAAAGAGACTCTTTCTCTTCATAGAATCACAGAAGCTCAGAGATCTCTGAACCTGGGTTCCGATCCCATCTTTGATGACATTTGCGAGATCTTGGGTAAGACAACACATTATGGGATCATAAAAGGATGATAGTTGTAGGGTTGGAAAGGCCTTCAATCCAAATATGAACCTGTCCACATCCCCAGTGTTCCAGTGAGTCCACAGTTTGCTGGAAGATCACTAAAAAGAGTCACTTCTTCCTGACTTAGTTTCCTTCCCTGTAAAATAAGGTATCTATATATTGGGGTAAGGGGAAAGTCGGTCAAGATGACCTCTAAGATCCTTCCAAACTTGAAAACCTATGATGTCCAGAGGGAGCCATCCCAATTTGAAGGTGAGGCAGCTTGTCCTTACACCAGAAATGTCTCTCTGGGTACCTTCTCCCTCCCCCACTGATCTTCAGTCTGCTTCCTGGGAGCTGAGCAGAACAAAGTCTATGCCCCTTTTCACCTGCTACCTCAAAGGCAGCCTTCGTGTCTGTGATTTTCTTATGCCCATTTATGGAGGAGTAAATTGAGACCCTAAAGGACTTGCCAGGATCCCACAGCTTCTAAAAATCTGGGGTAAAGCTAGGGTCCCTCACTCCTAAGCTCCAGGATTCATCCCTTACATCATCATTTTGCATTTATTCCTGGATCACAGCTTCCCTCTTTTCCCCCCTACCCCATACTTTTCTTTTTGCTGAGGCAATTGAGGTTAAGTGACTTGCCCAGGGACACACAGCTAGGAAGTGTTAAGTGTCTGAGACCAGATTTGAACTCAGGTCCTCCTGACTTCAAGGCTGTTGCTCTATTCACTGTGCCCATACTTTTCTAAAATATGTTTTAATGTTTATCAATTCATTTCTGAATATCCCTCTCCCCACTATCAAGTAAAAAAGAAAGATTTTTTAAAAAGAAATGGGAAAAAAGTTGTATAGCAAAATCAGCCTCAGCACCCCTTCTACAAAGAAAGGAAAAAGTACAATAGATAGAGTGATCTTGGCCTGAAGTCAGAGAGCTGAGTTCAAATCCTGCCTCTGATAGACTTTCTGGGGGAATCCAAGTCAGTCACCACCTTTATCTCCCTCTATAAAATGGAGCATAATAGCAGCACCTCCTCCCAAAGTTGTTATAAAGACAAAAATATCTGTAAAGCACTTTGCAAACCATAAATCGCTGTTAAATATTAAAAGGTAGTTATTATCAAGTGTATTTCTTGGGCTAAGTTTGGCCCTGACAATTGTATACTATTCAATTTTGTTCTATTGTGTCACTTGTTTTCCTGGTTGTGATTTCATTCTGCATTGTTTGGAATAAAGTCCTCAGTATTTTTCTGAGGTAATTAAGAACCCAGCACCCACCGACACATGAACACACATGCAGACAATCACACATGCAAGCAATCACATGGGGATTCACGCAGCGATGTGCAAACCACAGAAAAGCTAGTTAGCTACCTGGAGCTAGTTACTCAAAGGAAACTGGGTCACACACACACACACACACACACACACACACACACACACACACACACAGCTGAGGAAATTTGGCCAGGACAAAGTCTGCATTTAAGTAGTTTTGCCACTCTACTAAATGTCATCTCTAACCCCTAGTGAGTTGCTCTTTCCTTTCTGAAAGACAAAATTGGTTTTTTTTCCCTTCCTTTACAGATGGCCTTAATGCACTTGCAGGGAGACAAGGGCACCCACATGCAAGTCCAGATGGGATGGCAGAGCTCCTCACCATGGTGGTTCAGAGAAGGGGCAGCAGGAGTAGGGAAGTAGTGTGGCCCAGGAGACAGGTGTTGGTGATTCCTAGTGTGACAGGAAGAGGAAACCTCTCATCTCACTGGATGGATCCTTACAATAACCCAAGGCCCTAAAGAGATTATTCCATCTATTTTTACAAAAAAAGAAAACTGAGGTACAGAGAACTTAAAAGTCTAGGGTCTTAACTAGGAGAGCAGCTATCCTAGAGTTATTCTGGGAGAGAGATAAAGATGCAGAAATCAGGCTGTTCTGTGGAGTCCTCTTCCCAGTCCTCCCATACCTTGGATTTGGGTTCAAATCTTCGCTCTGCTACTTACTGCCTATATAGCACAGATAGTGTCCCTAGCTGACCCTTAGTTTCCTCAGGAGACTGAACCAAGTCATCTCTAAGGACCCAGAATCAGAAGACTCAAATAACAGGTCCAATGCTTCAATGAATTAGTTTGTGTGTAATTTTGATCAAATTCCCGGACCTCAATTTCTTTATCTGAAAATGGGTATAATACCTTCCCTCCCTCTGACTACATCATAGGGTTGTCAAAAGTAAGAATTATCATGGAGATCAAATGGGAGAATAATAATAACTCCTGCATTTACATATACTTTGAGAATTTGTAAAGTGTTTTGTAGACCTCATCGATCTTTTTCCTACCCATACAGCCAACACCCTAGTTCAGATGCTCATTACCTCCCACTTAGGCTACTGCAGTAGCCTCCTAATGGGTCTCCAGTCTCTCCTCTCTCTCATCCATCTTCCACACGGCTGTCAAAGTGCTTTTTCTCAAGTGCAGGTCCTCCCCCCACATTGGTAAACTCCAGTGGTTCCCTACTGCTACTGGAGAAAAGAGTAATTCCTGTTTGGCATTTCAAGTTCGATACAGCTTGTTTGCTTCCAGGAGACCCTCGGAGACTCAATACACAACACTCCCCTCTCCAGACTCTGTTCTAGTCAAACTGACTCCCTGTCGTTCTCATCCTCTCTCCATATATTTGTCCCCCTTGCATGGAATCCCTTCTCTCTTCCTGTCTGTTTCTTGGAACTTCCAGCTATGTATAATCCATAGCTCCTAGCCTGTTCCCCCTCCCCCTGCCCCCAACTTGATATAACCCTCCCCATGGTAATTCTATGAAACTATCTAGTAATGACTTAACTGTATACATGTGTCTCTTCCCAGTAGAATGTAAGCTCCTTGAGCATAACGACTGTTTCACTGGTTGCCTTCATTGCCCAAGCTCCTGGCAATAGTAGGCGCTTAATAACCAATGAATGAATAATGTCAATTGAACCTCATGATCATCCTACAAAGTGGGTATTATGAGTATTATTACCTTCACTTTACAGAGAAAAGTCCAAGATCACATGGTTTTTCTTACTTAGCCCTCTAACCATTATTTCACACTGCTTCAGAACATTAGAAGTACATGGAAGCATTTAATTTTTTAAATTTTTAACAAAAATCAAAACTTTGTTATTAATAACATGCAAATATAGAACTCTTTTCAAAGAAGATCAATTTGCTACAAGAATAAACCTTTTTAGAATCAGAGTTGACATTATCAAGCTTTTAGAATAACTTGAGTTCAGAAAATAGTCCCAAAATAGCCAGTTTCACTATGATAGCGGAGCATAGAATTATTTATTAACACTTATTTTTGTTAATATTCCATCTTTTAAATTTTCAGTTCCAAACTCTCTCCTTCCCTCCCCTACCCATTGAGAAGGCAAGCAACACTTCAAAACCAGAAGGTCAGATCCCTTTCTAGCTGTGGGGTGCTGAGCAAATCACTTCACCTCTCTCTCTACCTCAGTTTCCGCATCTGTAAAACGGAGATAATAATATCACCTACCTCCCAGGGTTGTCCTAAGTATCAAATGAGATAATATTTGTAAAATGCTTAACCAACCTTAAAGTTTTATATAAATGTTAGCTATTACATAAGACACTGTGATTAAGGCATCTTTCTTCAGCTGAAACCTTGGAGGAGGGGGAAAACCTTTGTGATCTGCCTGCCCTAACCCCAGAATCAAAGCATCAAGCTAGCTCTTTGTCAGTACGGAAACAATACATCTTTGTGCTCCAGAAAATGAGCGGAAATTGGAGATTTCTAATGACAGAGGGAACCTTGGAGGAAGGGAGGCAGAATGAATTGGGCACAAATACAGAGAATCCCCTTTAAGGAGGAAAAGAGACAGTAAAGGATAAAAATAAAAAGACATCTCTCTAGGATACTCCTCAGGTCTCGGAGGAAACGATTTCAAATCATCCTGAGGCCAGAAGGGCTGAAATGTATTTATCTGGCATCTAAGAGAATGAAAGAAAAAACGAACATGTCTGGACCTTGGGAGACAGCAGAGCCTGAGTCATCCCAGCGTCTGGAAATGTGAGCTGAGCTTCCTCCCACCCCCATCCCCTCTGTAGGCTGAAATTTTGGCTCTGGATTAGTGCCCTTATCTGGGCCTCTGTCCCCTTTGCCTCCCTTTTCCCCCCTATCTATCTTCCATTGACAGTCTCTTCCCTTGGAGCGGACCTATGGAAATAGATCATAGGGGACTCTAGAGGAAATTGACCAAAGAGTTTTATATATTTTCTTACCTGTGTAGCTTATTGTTCCATTGGGCATTTAAAGGTCTTTACAACTTGACCCCTTCTTATCTTTCCAGTTCTTTTACACATTACCCCCTCCCACAAACTGTGCCATCTAGCTATATGGTCTACCCACTGCTCCTTAGAATCTCCCACCTCCATGCATTTGCCCTGACTTTCCCTAATGCCTGGTATACTCTCCTTCCTCACCTCTCTGTCTTCAAGATTTCTTTCAAGATTTTGTCTCTTAGTTCTCCCAGTTGCTAAAATGATTTTTAAACCAGGACTTAATTGTGTGTGTGTGTGTGTGAATTTGATAACTACACTTCAATATAATCATTTTTTCCTTTATAATCCTGT
The DNA here is from genome assembly GCA_023553655.1 of Myrmecobius fasciatus. NCBI lineage: Eukaryota > Metazoa > Chordata > Mammalia > Dasyuromorphia > Myrmecobiidae > Myrmecobius > Myrmecobius fasciatus. The sequence goes on along the minus strand of JAJPUD010001089.1, from coordinate 271,357 downwards.
ATATTTGATCCTATACATTTAAAGACTTTCTTCTGAAAAGGGCTTCAGGGAAGGTAGATGGTAGATAGAGCACCAGCCCTGGAGTTCAAATTCGATCTCATACACTTAACATTTACTAGCTTGTGTGATCTTAGACAAGTCACTTAACCCCAATTGCCTCACCAAAAGAAAACAAAAACAAAACAAAGCAAAACAACCCCCCCAAAAAACAAACAAACCAAATCCCTCCTCAAAAAAAAAAGAACATGAAAAGGCCTCCATGGGTCTCTACCAAAAGGGGTCTGTATTTCTACAGTCTGAATGTTATGTGGGTTCCAAATAGGATAGAAGCTTCTTGAGGGTAGGGCCACCTTTGCTTTTTTATTCATATTTCTAATGTCTGACTCTGGGGAAAAAAGTTCATATGCTTGTTGACTGACTGATTATGAGATATTTCCCCCAGGGAGAGGTAAGCTGTGGAGGGCAGGAGCTGATCTCAATTTTGTTTCTGTGTCTCTAGTTTCTGGCACATAACAGATATTAATAAGCAAGGTGAACTGAAGTGAGGTATTAGAAAGGACCTCAGCTGTCCATCCTGACAAGTGGTCATCCAGCTTCTGCTTATCAAAGTCCATTTATGACAAAGGTCCCACTCTCTCCCAAAGATCTTTTGCAGCCTCTCCATAGATCCATACATTCTCTCCATGCAAACTATGAGCATTTAGAAGACTGTGAGCTTTTGGGCAGGGTCGACATCATGTATCCTACCAGTACAATCAATCTGCATTTATTAAGTACCTACTAGATACAAAGCATTTTGCTTTCATATAGTAGACATGGAGAAAATGTTGGCTGAATCTATATTTATGGCTTAGTTCTTGGAGCTAAGAAGTTATAAAGAAATGAGTCCATTTAGATAGCATCTTATAGTTACGAAGTTCCTTTGTTGTATAGCAGAGAATATTCTGATTGAAGTTAGAAGGTCTGGGTTCAAAATTCTGCCATGTGCTGCTTGTATGATCATGGCTAAGTTATTTAGCTTTTTTGGACCTTGGTTTCCTCATCAATAAAATGAGTTTCTTTCTCTATAAAAACACAGAGTTGATGACTTCCAGGTTTGCTTCTAGCTGTAAATCTATGATCCTAGGATTATAGGATCCAAGATTCATAAAGGCTCATTCCCCCCTATCCCACAGTATTAGAATGATTATAGAAGATGTCCAAGAAGTCTGAGTGTAACTTTAAAATTCTCTAGGACTTTTGGGACATTCTGTATACACACATGTACAGGAGTCCTCCTTCTGGGTCTCAGTGCCCTTAGCTGTAATAACGAGGGAGACTGAATCTGATACAATGAAGGAGGTGGAATATGATAACTTTTAAGGCCCCTTTCAGCTTGAACAGATTATGGTTCTCTGAGCTGGATCTTAAAAATTGAATATTCTGGGAGACTATTCTTGGGGGTTATTCTGAAGCAGCTAAATGGCACCATAGAGCCCAGAGCACCAGGCCTTCAGGAACACTTGAATTCAAAACTGGCATCAGATACTTCCTAGCTGTGTCACTTGAAGGATGGGCAAGTCATTTGACCCTGTGTGCCTCAGTTTCCTCATCTGTAAAGTGAGCTAGAGAAGAAAACAGCCAACCAGCTCAGTATCTTTGCCAAGAAAATCCCAAATGGGATCCAAAGAGTTGGACATGACTGAAGAACATTCTGCATGGCTTCTTTGCCCTTAAAAGTGAGGAATTCCTTTTTCTATTATGGATTAAACTATATAACTGCTGAGTTCCCTTATAAATTTAAAATTTTGGGATTCTATGTGGTGGGATTTGTGTGAGCAGAAAGGGAAAGGGCATTGTAAGTAGTGAGACTGGTGTAAGCATGGCATATCTGGGGCAGAGTAAAGACATCAACCTGGCTGAACAGAGGGTCCATGTTGAGAAACAGTAGGAGAGAAATCTAAAGAAGTAGAGTGGAATCCTGTAATCAGTCTTTGTCCATTTGTCTGACCTCTCTGTCTTTCTGTATGTCTCTCCCTCCCTCCCTCCCTCTCTCTCTCTGCCTCTCTCTCTGTCTCTGTCTCTCTCTTCCTCCCTCCCTCCTCTCTCTCCTTCCCAGCCTCTATCTCTCTATCTGTCTCTGTCTCTGTCTCTCTCTTTTCCTCCCTCCCCCCCCATCTTTCCTTCCCAGCCCCATCTGTGTCTCTATTTGGTCCTATTCTAGATCTCTAGATTCCCAACCCACCAAACACATCCCGAATCTCCCTTTCCTTGTCCCCTGACAGAACCCACTGATAAGATCCCCATGGTTACTTAGTACAAGAGTCTGATCCTAGACTGCCCTTGCTGCCGTGCACCCATCCTTCATCTTGGCCCCTCCTTGTCTTTCCTACCGACTCTTCCAACTTCCAACCATCACTTAATTCTTCTGTCATTGAACTCAGGTCTGGGTTTCAGATAATCTTCACGATTGGCTGCACAAAGAGCGGATTCACGGAAACACATACAAACACAAAGTCTGCTGTGACCAATAAGATGGAGAGGTAGATGTTTTCTCTAAATCCTCAAAAAACTCTACAAACTACCCAATTTAGGATTTATGTACAAGGGGTAAAATAACTATAGTAATCTCCACAGGACAAGACACCAAGAAATCTAATGAGGTAATGAACAGCAGAGAAGATTAATTCCTACTTCTTAATGGGCTCTCTCAGCACGCCCTCTCCCAGCAGGCCTCCATACTCTGGCAGGGCTACACAATGGAACCCCTGGGCTTGTGTTTAGCGATCCATGTGATGCTTTCCTTGGGGCTGTGGTATCTGCTAGCACATCCTGTTTCTGCCCCCATCCCACCATTTGGTGGCAATAAGCAGCAGAACTCTAACCTGCCCATCTCTTCCCTGTGAGGAGGAAGTGGAAAGATGGGATTCCCAAAAGACAAGAAGCCATGACAGAATGTTCCCAAATGGTTCAGAGAGAAATAGGAATTATGAAAGCAGAGGATGGCCTACATAAAAAAAATAATGGACACATTAGAAAAGATTAATTCTACAATGGTGAGTCTCTCCAAAGAAACCAAAGAGAACAACTGATTGGGGAAATCAATATGCGGAAGTGAAGGACAATCTAGAAGAAGAGAAGCAAAAAGTGGTAAGGTTAGAGGAGAGGAAAAAAACCCCAATCTCTAAAATAAGTAAGGCATGAGGATCTCAAAGACAGGATTCATAAAAGACAACTTAAGGATCAAAGATCTCCCAGAAGAACACAGTAAGTCAAAAAAACCTCAATAACAGCATGCAAGAAAAAAAATAGAAGAAAATTGCTTAGCACTTCTCATTAAAAAAAAAGTCAACTCAAAGAATCTACCGATTGCTTCAGGAGAAAATCTTATGCTACAAATTACAAAACATACTACATTTAGTGATTCTAATGACAAGCAACAATTTCCATAAGGGACTAAGAATATAGGCAAAGGAAATACAAGACTATTCTGTACCCCCCGGAAGGGAAAAGAATAAATGTATTCCAAAGAGCAAAGGAATTCTTTTTCTTCTTTTTTTTGGGGGGGGGGGGCTGAGGCAATTGGAGTTAAGTGACCTGCCCAGGGTCACACAGCTAGGGGCAGTGTTAAGTGTCTGAGGCCAGATTTGAACTCAGGTCCTCCTAACTACAGAACTGGTGCTCTATCCACTGTACCACCTAGCTGTTCCTTTTCTTTCTTTTTTTTAGAGATCATCTAATATAACTCCTCCATTTTACAGTCATTAGATGACTTCTTTAAGATCACAAAGATCCTAAGTAGAAGAGGTAACATTTGAACGTCAATCCCTTAAGTCCAAGTTCTATACTATACTATGCTGCCTTTCTGAGATTTCTTAATCTTTCATGAAAAAAAATCCATGTTCCTATTTATTTTCAAATAGTCATTGAGGCAAATTTCACAGACTGAGATTCAGCATTAGTGATACTCAGATCACTTTTCCTTCCCCTCCCCTGGGAAAATTTTCTACTTAAGCCCCCAAACTAACCACCTATCCCCTTTTCTAAAATAACCTGGTCACCTTTTCTATGATATTCTCCCCCCCCCTTTGATTTTTTTATCCAGAATAGAAATCATCTGCAAAGCCATTATTAACAATTGGATGCCATCTCGGTGGGGAGACGTGAGTGGAGCACCCCGAAGATCTATGCTTGGCCCTGTACAACTTAACATTTTTATCCATAACTTGGATGAAGCCAGAGTTGGCATAATTATCAAACTTGCACTTGGCATGAAATAGAGAGGGATAGCTAACACATTGGATGACACGGCCAAGATCCAAAATAGGTCTCAGAGGGGACTTGGAGCTTGAGCCAAATTCAATATAATCAACTTTAGTTGTGATAAATGTCAAGTCTAATGCTTTGGGTTCAAAAATTAACTTTCTAAGTACAGGATAGGGAAGACATGATAAGATAATTTATCTGGGGGGAGGGAGAGAAAATGTCAAAGTCTGAGAGTGCCATAGGCTCAAAATGAATTAACAGTGTAATCCAGTGGCCAAAAAGGGAATGCCATCTTAGGTTGCATTAAGCAAGCTCAGTGCCCAATGCTAGGGAAGTGACAGTCCCGGTCAGACACCCAACTAATGCGTTTTATTAAATCCAGGGCACCATATTTTAGAAAGAATGATGATGAACTAGAGAGGAGTTGCAAACATGGTAAATAACCTCGAGTCTGTATCATCTGGGATCAGCTGAAAAAACTTGACTTGTTTAACCTAGAGAAGACTCTAGTATTTGAAAGGATATTCCTTAAAGATGAGACTGGAATTGTCTTGCTCAGTCCTAAAGGACAGAATCAGGATTTGATGTAACTTGGAGCCAGAAGTAAAAGATGCAGAGAGACAGATTTAGGCTTACGGTTCAAAAAAGTCACAACAGTGAGTTATCCCAAAGTATTATGGGCTGCCTCAGGAGATAGTGGGCTCCCTATCACTGGAGGTCTGCAAGCAGACATTGGAAGGTCCCTTGCTGGAAATATTATATTATAGAGTATTATGGATTGGACTACACAGCCTGCTGAGGTCCTGTGATTCTATTTCAGACTAGAATAAGATGAGCTATCACATTACCAACAGTGAGAAAAATCACTTTCCCTTTTTGTCCAAAAAAAAAATCTTTCCCAATAAAGCCCCATGTTATCTACACCTCTCTCCATTCCCAAACCAGTGACCTACTTAGGGATACCTTTAGCCAGGTGAAGAACGGTCTCTGGTAAAACCAAAGGACCTAAATCAGTCTCCTCAGGGAATCTGCTATGATAGAAATCAAACAGGGAGTAGCTTGCAAAGCTTTAAAACACTAGAGAAATGTCAGCTGTTATTATTATTATTAAGTTCCTGAGGGGGGAAAAATGTGTTTCCTGAGGATGAAGTCTATTTCTAGACCTTGGCAAGGTCAGAATTATCTCTTTATTTCTGGAAATTTTAAGTATAATTACCCCCATCATTTATAGAATACTTCAGGCTTTCATATACATTATTCAATGAATGAATGAATTTGTGTAATTAACAAATGAATTTGCACAATAAAAAAAGAAAGATGAATTTGCATAATGAACAAATGAAATGAATGAATTTGCACATGAACAAATGAATTTGTACAATGAACAAATGAATGAATGTGCATAAAGAATAAATGAATTTGCATAATGAACAAATAAATGAACTTGCATAATGAACAAATGAATGAATTTGTATCATGAACAAATGACTTTGTACAATGAACAAATGAATGTGCATAATGAATAAATGAATAAACTTGCATAATGAACAAATGAATGAATTTGTATCATGAACAAATGACTTTGAACAATGAACAAATGAATTTGTATCATTAACGAATGAATTTGTACAATGAACAAATGAATGAATGAATTTGCATAATGAATAAATGAATGAATGAATTTGTAATCATGAGCAAGTGAATTTGTATCATAAACAAATGAATTTATATCATGAACAAATGAATGAATGAATTTGTATCATAAATGAATGACCTCTCATTCCATCCTCACAGCCCTCTGTGAAGCAAGTAGGTCAGGTATTATTTTTCTCATCTGCAAATGGAAGGAACCATCCTAGTATATCTCTACAGGTTCATTTCAGCTCCTCTCATCTCTCTGGCAGATGAAGACAAGAGTACCAAACACTTCTCTCAAGATCACAGAGCAGGTTAGTGATGAGGGTGTAGAGGAGAGAGGGGTTGTAATCAGTCACTGGCCTTGGAATCAGAAAAACTCATGTTCCTGAGTTCAAATCCCGCCTTGGATATTGACTAGCTTTGTGATCCCGGGCAAGTCACTTCACCCAGTTTGCCTCAGTTTCCTCAACTGTAAAATGAGTTGGAGAAGGAAATGACAAACTATTCCAATATCTTTGCCAGGAAAATCCCAAATGAGGTCACAGTCAGAAATGACCAAATAGCAATAACAACCACATTAAGTATTATTATCCCCATTTGACAGATAAGAAAACTGAGGTAGAGATATGGGATGCACTTGCCCAGGGGATGTCACAGATTTAGAGCTGAAAGTGACATTAGAGGCTATCTAATTTAATTATCTAATTTTACCCACCAGGAAAGTGACTCTTAGAAAAGGAAATGACTTAAGTAGATCACACTGTTAGTAAGTGGCAGAGCAAGATACAAACAAGCAGGGTTCTTGCCACTGTTACCATGCCATCTCCTAAGTAACATAATCACACAGATACAATCTAATCCAACCCCTTATTTTATAAATGAGCCCCATGACTAGTGAAAGCTAGGGGGAGAATTGACCCCAAGTCAAAGGTCAATCCTGTCCCCTTCACTACCTACCTCCTCTCATATAAGCATGAACTGCATTGGTCATTGGTGGAATACATCCAAGTGTTCCTGATGTGGGCACCCCCTCCACTGATGGTGGTCGGCTACCCTTCCAAACCGCCCAGAGTGGCTAAGACATTCGCATCTCATCAAACAGCCTCATGAAAAACAGCAAGACGTCAAACAGAGAGGACGACAGTGGGTCTGAAGGACATGGGTTTGAATCTCAGCTCTGTTGCCATCTCTTTGACTTCTGGGATCCTATGATGTGGTTAAATTGGCATAGCAGAGTCTTGTGGGCTGGTGACAAAGTGTATCTTGGACTGTTGGGACTTAAGAAAAGTGGCCCAGAATTAAGGCACTTGATGGATTAAAACCTTTGGGAATTGCATTCACACTAGGGAGTGAAGGCTGCAGCGGGATCATCCAAATTAAACGTCTCAGACATTGAGATATTGCATATCTCCAATCATTACAAAATTATCTACCATGGTTCTTTATTTCATTAATGTAACAACTAATTATAAGGGGCCTTGGGATGCCGCAAAGATTTGGAGCTTCTGTGCTTTGGGAAAAATCTAACTTGGAGGGGCAGTGTGGCCCAATAGAAGAATTTTAGCCTCGGTATCAGAAAGCCATTCAGTTGTCTGCAGTTGTACCTGACCCTTTGTGACCCCATTTGGGGCTTTCTTGGCAGAGATACTGAAGTGGTCTGCTATTTTCTTCTCCAAGTCATTTTATAGATGAGGAAACTGAGGCACACTGGGTTAAATGACTTGCCTAAGGTCACCTAGCTAGTAAATGTCCCAGACTAGATTTGAACTCAGGAAGCTGAGTATTCCTGATTCTAGGCCTGGTGTTCTATCTACTGTACCACCTAGCTGCCCAATGTTAGGAAGAGCTGGATTCAAATCCTGCCTCTCATATTTAGTACCTGAGTGATCCTGGCAAGTCTAGGGGCTTCTGGGAATGCCATAGGGCACATCTACTGACATAGAAGAAAGAGGGCTGGCTTTGGAGAGAATTGGCAAATGTGCCAGTTGCTGTCTGTATGATCTTGGGTAAGCTATTTAATCTCACCAGGCCACAGTTAGCCCCTCAAGAAAATGGGACGGTTGAACAAGATGACTCCTAAAATTTCTTCTAGTTCTAAATCTCAGATCCTGTCACCGAACTGAGGAAGAAAATACAAAATATGATTATAGCATCTGTTGGCCATTGGAAAGCCCAGTTAACCTTTACTTTGACGTACAATGTTTATCTTCCCGTAGGCATGGCCCTGGATAGACTATTTCCAGATAAACATTGCTTTTCCAGGTAAAGGGTTCAAGGACAGCATTGTGCTCCCTCTTGCAAAATCCAGCAGAGTCTGTATCCAACTACTCGGCAGTGTAACAGCTCTGACTGATCCCAGGGCCACATTGTCCCATACTAAGCCCAAAGGCCTCCTCAGTTTCTCTATACTTCTTCCAAGAGAGGGTGAATTTCAGGCCCAGATCAAGAAAAACTTCCTCATCACTGGAGCTGCCCCCAAAGTGGGAAGGAGCCACCTTGGGAGATAGTGAGTTCTCCATCACTAAGGGCCGCTTTCCAGGGATGTCATGGAGGGCCCTCCTGTTTGGGTACCAGTTGAAGTAGAAGGCTGCCATTTTACTCGGCATTTCCCTGGTGTTTCTCCTTCATTTTCTGCTTCTATCTGTTTTGGTTAGTCAGACATCTAGTGCTTAAGTTCTTACTATGTGCCAAAATTTGGAGATACAAAGCAGAGCAGAACATGATTCCTGTTCTCAGTGAGTTTCTGTTCTAATGAGGGAAACTATATATAAACTAAATACATACATGAGATAGATAGATATGTAATATATGTATATATGTACTTACAGACAGACACGCATATATAAAGGAGCAGCAAGGTGCAGTGGACAGAGTGCTAAATCTGATGTCAGGAAAACTGAGTTCAAATCTGGCCTCAGACATTACTTCCAAGTCACTTAACCCTATGTGCCTCAGTTTCCTCATCTGTAAAAATGAGTTGGAAAAGGAAATGGCAAACCACTCCAGTATCTTTACCAGGAAAACATCGGTTGGGGTCATGATGACTCAAATATAACTAAAAAAATTGACTAAAACATGCTTGTTTAATATATATATATATATATATATGTATATATACATACATACAGAAAGACAGAGATAAAGAGAAGGGAAAGAAGATGTGAAAATGGGGAAGCAACAGGATCCTAGAGCTAAGAGGAAACTTTGGATACTGGCTAGTTCAACCTCATGCTTTTATAGATTGGGAACAAGATCTGAGAGATATGGTCAAGAAGGGACAGGATTTGAATGCAGAGCTGCAGGCTATCTAGTGTTTTTTCTATTACATCATGAGGTCCTGAGGGTCTCCTGGAACCTATATCCCCACCATGTGTACCAGTGCTTTAAGGAGAACAAATAGCTTCTCTGAGTTCCAAACACGCAATCTAGACATTTCTAGAGCAAGTCAGGCTGGATGATTTCCCGAATCCGAAACTCAGTACCCAGGGGAAAATAGAGAAGGATAAATATAGTGATGCCCTCGTGCAATAAGAACTTACTGATAATAATAACCCTGATCAGATCCTTGGTCTAGCTATCTCCACAGTAGAAAGATCATTGGCTTTGGAGGCAAAAGTGCCAGGTTCAAAACCTGCCTTTATTTTTTCATCTGTATCATGAATGGGTCATACTTGCTGGTTCCCTTCCAGCTCCAGCTTTGATCTCCTTGCTTTATTCCCAAACTGAGTCTATTCAATGAAGGTAGTAGATCTATAGTCTCACTGATCTGACCATTCTACCCAATAACTCCCCTGTATTTTTCCCTACGTTCCCCAGGGGGGAGTCTACTGGATGTGCCTTACTAGGATGTCTTCCTCCTGTTCTCCCAGTGCAGAAAGCCCAGAAAAGCTAAACAGGATGCCCACTGCTCATCATTCACTCTTGCTTGCTATGTTTTATGACTGACCCATCCTTTGCCCATCCCCAAGTCATACATTTCTTTTGACATCCTTCACACCGTTTCTCCAATACACCATACGCCTATTATTACAAAGTGAGCCTGGAAGGTGGATATCAGTTTTGTCTGGGTGGAGCAGGCAAAAGAACCCTGGATCTGGGGGCAGAGAAGTCTGGGATTCAAATCTTGGTTCTGCTCCCTACTCCCTGTGTGACTTTGACCAAGCTTCATTTGTCCTGGCCTCAGTTTCCCTCTCTTATAAAATGAAGAGGGAGTACTATCATTTACACAGGGCCTTAAGGTTTGCAAAAAGCTTTACAAATATCTCATTTGACTTTCACAACAAGCATGAGAGATAGGTAGTTTTATACCAGTTTTATAGAGAGTGAAACTGAGGCAGAAAAGCTCACACAGCTAGTTAAGTATTCAGGCCATGATTTGACTCCAAACCCAGCACACACCATGATCTCTTAGATTCGTTCCTGGTCTACACATTGGGTTCTTGTGCGTTCTCGATGGCAATATTTACAGAGAGGCTCTGTCAGCAGTAGACAGTGCAGGTCGTGAGATGGGATGGATGCTGGTTTTAGAATATGAGGGCATGGGTTCAAATACTCTTAGCACCTACATGATTCGAAATAAGTCCCTTCATTTTGAGGGGCGGTGATTTCCTCATCTGGAAAATGGATTAGATGGCCCCATGATGTGATATCTAGATGTAGCCCTTAGGCAAAGAGGGAAGCAAAGGGTTCATTCCCCAAAGCAAGCCAGCAGGTGGGCTCCTGTCAGGCAAGCCTGCCCGGCATCAATGGGCTTTTTCACCCAGTGGACCACAAAGCTGGTGTTTCCCAAAAGCTGGTAAATAGAGGTCAGACTCCTCTATACGGGAAAACACGGCTCTCCAATCAATGAATTAGCCAAGCACAAGAGCCCTGGTCTTGGGCTCCCAAAGTGAGCACACACACACACACACACACACACACACACACACACTCATACACATATATACACACACAATTCATAGACATACACTTACATAATACATACATACTACACCCCACACCATATATGTATATACAAACATTAACACATGTGATATATATACACAAATGCATGTACACTTCACACGTATACACAACTCACACACATATATATACACGCACTACACAAACAACCCACACACATGCCCACTTACCACAATACACCCCACACATACATAATATACTCTCCACTACACCCACATATATATACACTAACCCCACACACCCCACATACATACACATATCCTAAACACATATATACATATACTCACAATACACACTACACAACCATAAAACATATGTAATACATGCAAATACACAGACACACATTATACACCCCACATACATACATACCAAAAACACCCCTCACATATACACAGATACACACACCTATAAACATTCCCCCACATACATACATACACACACATATAAATACACATACACACCTATAAACACTCCCCCACATACATGCATAGACACATATAAATACACACACACACACACACACACACACACACACACACACACAGCCCAATACTCTTTCATAGAACACAACACCAAGAAAAAGCAGCAGCTGGGAAAGGCTGCTATGGGCACTCACTGTGAGAACGATCCTCCATCTCTGCGGTCTGTTCAGCCTCCTCTTCTGGCCTTAAATGTAAGGCAGGCTACAAAAGGCTCTGCTGGGAGGAGGAGGGAGAAGTGACCCCCTCCACTGAGGAGGACTTGGGAGAGAGAGAAGGTGGAGCTCTCTCTGCCTTGTCACTTCACACCTTGGGCAGAGCAGCAGCGGAGGCAGCTTATCAATGGCTGAGGAGTGGGAGCCAACTTTGATGACATCGTCAACACCAGAAAATAAAACGTTAACGTATAAAAATAAAAAGGAAAAGATGTGATAAAGCGGTCCCCTTCCCACAGGACTCCAGCACTGACATCGGTCCTGCTCACTGCAATAAACATTTTTTGTTCTAATTTTAAAGGAGATTAGCATTTTACCTGACATAAAGATGAGCAAAATCTGTGACTTTCCACGTATTCCAAAATCCCTTGCAGCAGTGGCAAACAGTCAAGGAAAGCTAGGCTCATGTGAGTACATTTTGCCCCACAGTGTGTCCTCAGCAAAAACCTAACTCAAAACTATGTGCCCGAGGTAAGTGAAAAGCCACAGTCTGCCTCAGTTTCCTCATCTGTTAACTAGATGATGCATAGGTAATTTTTATGGTTTGCAAAGAGTTTGCAATATTTATAACTAATAAGAAAATATTTTGATGTTTACAGCCTGTGTGACCTTGCACAAGTCACTTTAACTAATCCTCAGTTTCCTAATCTATAAAACATGGAAATAGATGGTCTCTGAAGTCCTTTTAAGCAAGGATTCTATGATCCTTCAATTCTGTGAAGAAGATGCTAACAGGGATTACTAAAGCCATTTTATAGGCTAAAGTCTAGAGTCACCCAGCTAGTTAACTATCAGAGGCAAGATTTTAATGCAGGGCTTCTTTCCTACAATTTTAGAGCTCTAACCATTCCCACTATGCTACCTCTCAGCAGGGTGTCTGTATATATTTGTTTGCATGCTTCTGCCTCCTTAGATTGTAAGTTTCTTGAGCACAGGAACTCTCTTGCCTCTTTTTGTAGTCTCAGCATTTAATATAGTACCTGGCATACAGAAGGCTCTTAATAAATGTTTATGGATTATGGCTTGATCTCCGAACAATCTCCCAGCACTCCACTATGAATCTATAGTCTTGTGGACACTGATTCAAACTATGCATATGTCATTCTTGCAGTCTCTTAGATTTGCAATTTCAATCTTCTGTTTCTACCCTACCTCCCATCCATATCCAATAAGTCGTCAAGGATTCTGCATCTTTTCAGTCTGTAGCCTATGCATGGAATGCTCTCCCTCCCTCCCTATTTCTATGTCTTTTAGAGTCCCCTATGTCCAAGTCTCAGCTCAGATACCCCCTCTCTGAAAAGCCTGTCCAAATCCACAATTTGTTGCTTTCAGACCACAAATTATCTTATGCTTGGCTCCATCCCCCCAAATAAGAGAATGTAAGTCCCTTGAGGGCAGAGGTTCTCTCATTTTTTTGTTGTCATCTCTCTAGCACCTGGCTCGATGGTGATAGTAGCCATTTAATACATTCTTGGTGGATAGAAACTAACTGCTTCTTTCTGACATCGTCCTGTGGATCCCGCAAACCTGAACTACAGATTCCCAGCACTGGAAAGGGTCTTCAGAAATTATGGGATCTAAAGCTGTAAGGATCTTTCTGTATAATCTATTCAAGAGCTTCCCATCCTTTTTGTTGTCATAAACCCCTTGGGTAGTCCAAGAACCGCTCTAGACACTTGCTCAGAGTCCAGTTTTTAAGTGTATAAAATAAAATGCAAGAGACTACAAAAGAAATCATTAATTATACTTAAAACAGATGCAATTTTTCCCACCTAAATTTATGGATATCTACCAACAGTCCCCTTGGGAGTTAAGAAGTGCAATCTAACCCAAGCATTGCCAGGGGCTCATAGCTACTCAGAGTCAGTTTGGAATCCATTCTTTTTTTTTTTTTTTTTTTTGCTGAGGCATTTGGGGTTAAGTGACTTGCCCAGGGTCACACAGCTAGGAAGTGTCTGAGGCCAGATTTGAACTCAGGTCCTCCTGACTTCAGGGCTGGTGCTCTAACCACTGTGCCACTTAGCTGCCCCCGGAATCCATTCTTACCACAGCTGACCATATCTAGTTCAAATGATCTCTTAATGGGAATTCTCCTGTAGGATCCCTGAAAAATGGTTATCAAATTTTCACCCAAAAACCTCAAGGGATGGAGAACTCACTACCTAACTGGGATGTTCATTCTATTAGAGTATTTCCCCTTATATCAAGCCAAGAATTATCTCTGCCATTCTTATCTCCCTGCTCCTTCCCCTACACAACTAAGCAAAGCAAATCTTAATCCCTCTGCCACAAGGAAGCCCTTCAAATGCCAGAAAACATTATCACCTCCTCCTTTAGTCTCTTCTCAAGCTAAATATATGCCAGTTCTTTCAACTAATCTTCTACCAATACCTCCAATAAGCCCTGAAGGGAAAAGCTAAGTCTCGGAAACAGGGGAGGTGTAGATAAAGAAGTGAGCATAATGGGGTCCTTCCCCACCTTTTTATAAGGGGAAGAAAAAGCCTCCATCCAGCTGACAAGAGAGCAAAGCCTGAGATTTGGGCAGAAATTGAAAACACTTAACAGTGCCTTTTCCCCTGGAACACTGAGCACAGATACTTGAAGTCTCCAGATTGATAGTAAGCTTGGAGCAGCCCATTCTTTGGAATCACATACACCCACATCTGCACACACACAGATGTGTACACACACACACACTGGCACACATCTGCACAATTCTGAATGCATTTTGCTCAAAATTCTTATACAAATAAGCCAGTTGGATGTTAGCCACTGAGACTTATCCTACTGTCAATGAATGCATCCTTTCTTTAATGCTCACTGGGAAAACACTGCAGGCAACCCTGAGAGGAACAGAGGACTTTCACATCTAATATATCCCATCAGATCATCATAGCCCCAGGAGGCTGACAGAGATGAGTATTGTTATCTTTTTTGCTCTCATATTTGAAGAAATAATGCTTAACGGCTTCAGGTGACTTGTTTAAAGTCACACAGCTAAAAAAAAAAAAGATGGGCTATCTGGGCTAACCACCTACAACTTTTATGGCAGTACCGCATGGCCCTATGTGCATTATTAAAAGTGTCTACCAGCCTGCCCTGGAGATTGCTATGAAACCTCCCAGATAAGGAAACTCCTTCAGCCAATTTAGGTTAGCACTTTCTCTAAAATTCATAAACTTTTGTTTGTTTGTTTTTTGGTAAGACAGTTGGGGTTAAGATGCTTGCCCAAGATCACAAGTGTTAAATGTCTGAGGCTAGACTTGAACTCAGGGCCTCCTGACTCCAGGGCCAATACTCTATCCACTGTACTACCTAGCTGCTCCTAAAATTTATAGCTTTAAGGAAGTTGCCTAGGACACTCAGAGGTTAAGTGACTAACTTATGAAGTCGCACAGCCTATATGTGTCAGAGGCAGGATTTGAACCCAGTCTTCCTAGCTTTGAAACTGTTTTATGTCACGTTATGTCTCAATGCTTCTTCAGAGGCACAGGGAATATAAACAACAATGATTAAAAAAGAAAAGAAAATATCCACTCTCAAAAAGCTGATATTCTATAGCTATATCTAATTTGGTTTTTCAACATGCCCAACAATTGTGGGTTGGGGAAAAGACAGTAGATTCCCCTGATTCATTACATTTTCTTTGGCTAATATTAAGACTTTTTATTCCATACAGTAGCCAAGAGAGGAGAAAAAGGTAGAGGACATACACAGAGATGACCCCCTGGAGATGTGGACGTTCAGGGATACACCGAATGGTTTGTAAATGACTGAGAAAGGCAGCCGCAGGGTAGATGGCAAGAACCCCATTGTGGATCTGGTCGTAACTGTCATTTCCTAGCAATGTGACTTGGCAGAAGTTATTTCTCTCTTTGCTTCCTAGCTGGCCTCGAAGGCCCTTCCCAGCTCTGACATGCTATAAGAAAGGCTCCTCCCAATTCATACATCCAATGTTCAAAGGCTGCACCCGGCCCAGGCCTTCTGTGTTGTAAAGGGCCTTTCAGGCTTCGCTTTCTATAGCTCTATAATTAGTAGAGTGGCCTGTGCTAGAAATCTGCCAATCCCTGGCCTGGAGAGAGACAGGGCACAGGGAATAAGAAGAGACCATCTCTGCTCCTTTATATATTCCTCCTTCGATGCCCCAGGGCAACAGGCAGCAGCAGTAGAAACACATCCTATCTAGGAAAAAATAATAATAATAAAGAATCCGGTGGCACGACCAGGCCCTCAAACCCCTGCCCCCCACTTCCAACCCAGCCGCCTCCTTGGCATCTCTAGAAACTGCCTCCTGACCTCTCGCAGCCACAATAAAGTGGCTGGATCTGCCCATGTCAGAAACCCAACTTCACAACCTGAGGCTGGCCGCCTCATGGGCGTCTCTGTATTATCGATCCCCTGGCTGTAACAGCCAGTATAATTTTGCTTCGCTTCGAATACCTGGCGATCAGGAATTCCGCGGCCATAAGGTGATAAAGCATTCTCTAAAACATGAGAAAAAGATTAAGCCTCCTTATGGTTAATAATATACTGTACACTGTCTGTCAAGCTGGCTGTTTGCTATTGAAAGCCCACTATTAGACACTTATTTAAAAGGCCCTTCAAGGCTTCCTAAGAAAAAGTGCAGTTATGCATTTTTCCCCCTTCTTCCTGGCAAGAAGGGCTATAGATAAACATCAATTCACTCCCGCGGATCACAGTCACAGTAAATAAATTTTTCAAAAAGCTAAAGTTCTTCACAAAGGCTCCTCCGAGCTCCCATTTCACACAACATCAATGTTTGGCCTCTAAGAAATAAAAGCTCTAAGGTTGCCTTCTCCAGAGCTAAATTATCAATTGTAAGTCACTTTAAGGGGGAAAAAAATAGGGCATCTCAATGAGAGCCGGAGAAATGGAAGAACGAGAGCGGGATTGGCTCTGGCATCATTTCCGTTGGCAGCTGGAATAGGAAGGGCCAGGTGGTCATTCCGAGAGGAAATGGGCCTGAGTTGTTCTTAACGACACCTCGGGTCAACCAAGCCTGGTTCTCCTTCTCGGGTGACAAGTGCTCTTTTTCTAGGTGTAGCATCCCAGGCCAATCCTCCCCCAAGGCCAGGCTGGGAGAGAACAGCTAGCCTTAGACCAGTTCAGTGACTCAGGATCCCAGTTATTTTTACTTCATCTTTTTTTTATCACTTTCTGAAGTGGCAGACGAGGCTTGTCTATTATAAAATATTTGTTGCAAACACACACACACACACACACACACACACACACACTCCACCCTCCCCACACAGCTCTGTCTGTCTGTGTAAAAATCTCAACTCGGTGTGGTGCCAGGGACTAATAAATGGGGAATGGAGACACCAGCTCCAGTGAGCTGGAGTGAGAAAATATCACGGGCTGAAGGGAGGATGGGATTTTGGGGCTTGGCTTTTTGAGAGGCTTTGGAAAACAAGAGCTATTTGCTTCTCCAGGGAATAATGTGGGAAAGGTGTAATTTTGCCTCCATTTTATGGCTGGGGAAACTGAGACATGGGGAAAGCAGAGTTGCCACCCAGTTGTTGACCAGATGAGCCTAGATTTAAAGAAAATAAAAGCATTCTAGTGAAAGGAAAAGACTTCTGGGCAAGGAGGCAGGAGAGTGTGAATTCAGGAGCCTGTGTTCTTTTGGAGAAGTGATTTTAAATCTCTTTAGCTTAGATTTCCACGCTGCAAAATGAACAAGGAACATCTGATCTCTAAGCTCTTCCAAGCTTCTAAGAGGGCTTCTAAGCTCTCATTCTCTGTTCCAATGCCCCTTTGTCAGTGATGTGGTAGTGGAAGGGATTCATAGTTCAGTTCTCTGACTTTGAACCCTCTTCTCCAAAGAGACTTATCCTCTGAATTTGGCCCATTGCTTTACATATAGTAGGTGTTTAATAAATGTTTATTTTTATTGAACTGAAATTAATATTTGTCTTGCCTAGCCTGTCAGCATTCCCACATTCATGCCCCAAGTTTCATCAGGACTATAAGCCAAAATGGTAATGATTGATCTGCAAGCATTAATGGAGCGCCTACTGTGTGTGAGGTAGTGATCATGGTTCAAGCCAACAAAACATTTATAAGTCCCTACTTTATATGAGGAATTAAACTAAGCACTGGACATTCAGAGATAAAAACAAAACAGTTGGTTGCCTGAAGGAACTTAAATTCTATCGGACAGTCCTATTGACTGGTGCGCCAGTCTCTCCTAATTGTTTTCTGGGCCTCCAGTCTCTTCCTTCTTCGATCCATCCTCAAAACAGCTGCCAAGTCTGACCACGTCCCTCCCCCCCCCATTCAAAAATCTTGTAGTTCCCTAATGCCTCCAGGAAAAAATACCAACTCATCAGACCAGCAGTTAAAACCTCCCACCAGCAGACCTCCAGGCTCCCCCTCCCCAGTCTTAGGCCATATTACTCCATTTCAGACCCTCTCCATTCATTCATTCAATCTATGACCCAAGGAAATAGCATTTATTAAGCATTTTCTATGTTCAATATGCTGGGCTGGGAGCTGGGGATATGGCACCCAACCGGCTCATTAGCTCATCCCTATTCCCACCATTCCACCCCTGACTGCATGCCTTTGCCCAGGCAGTCCCCTCCCCACCCCAACCTCGAGAATCCCAAGCTTTCTTCAAAGCATAGCTCAGGGCCCCCTCCTACATGAAGTCTTTCCTGAGCCTCAGAGGGGTTAAAATTCTATCATTCATATTCTTTCCTTCCTTACCTATTATCACCTTTCATCTATTTTATATTCACTTATTGGTAAGCTCACTGGCTCTGGCATTGGGAAATTTGGGTTCAAATCTCACCTCTGATTCTCATTACCTGTGAGACCCTGGGTCATTTAATTTTATTCCCCTGATCCTCAGTTTCTTCTGGAAAATGAGGGGGCTGGACTAGATAGGCTCTGGTGTTCCTATGATCCTATGAGTTACACATATGTTTTCTCCCCTTAGTAGACTCTAAGCTACTTGAGGGCAGGGACCCTCTCATTTTGACTTTGTTAGACTGGTAGCTAATATATTCATGTCTCATAGTCACTATATGCTTATTGAATTTAATTGGACTAGATTAAATCCCATAGTCCAATCAACCCAGGTCTCTTGATCCTGAATTCATTTTTTTCTCCCATATACCATTATGGCTAATTGAGGGCTCCTAGAATTGTATCTGCACGTTGCAAAGGACTTGAGAGGTTCTCTGGTCCAATCCCATCATTTTCTTCCAATTAACAAAGATTTATTTTCTCTCCCTCTTAGTTGTCCCTCCCTTCCTTTGGGGCATATGTATAGGTATGGAAAACAAATTTTCCTATTGGCCAGATTTAAAAATGTATGTTTCACGCTGCATCCTTCGTTCATTACCTCTCCATCAAGGGGTGGAGTGCCTGCTTCATCGTGGGCTTTATAAAATCATGGCTGGTTAGTGCATTGATCAGAGTTCTTAGGCCTTTCAAAATCATTTGTTTTTACAATATTGTTATTGTATGAGTTGTTCTCCTGGTTCCAGATGAAGAAACTGAGGATGAGGAAGATGAAGTTACTTGCCTGAAGTCAAAGGAGTAAGAAATGTCAGAGGCAGAATTTAAGCCTGGGCCTTCTGCCTTTAAAACCAATTCTTTCTTTCTACTATAGCATGCTGTCTAGGAAACACTGAGGATGTTTTTCTCCCTCCTTCCCCTGCATTAGAAACCTCAGTTTCCTCACTGGAAAAATTGATTTAGAGATTCTCTGTCCAGGGATATGGTTTTACGGGCTAGTTTCAAATCTACACCCAACTAGATAAATGGTGTATTTTTTCTTTTCATCTGGAGTAGCAGGTCCCCCAGGATGGGGCGGGCCTTCCTGAAGTGCCTTGCCGCATGCTAATGGAGCCATTTGGAAATCATTTCCCCCAGTGCATCTGGACTCACAAAAAAAAAAAAAAAAAAAAAAAAGAGGTAGACAAAGAGCATCCAAATATGCTGGAGGCTGGCTGATTGACTGGGATGTGGGGCTGCTGGGTAATCATCCCTCCCTCTGATTCCCCTTTGATAGGGATCTCTTACAAATCTGGTCACTGATCACCAATACAAATGCAATCAGCAGACAAGAGCCTTCCTGAAGGAAGTGGGCCCAGAGCAGCTGTTCCTGGGACCAGACAGTGGAGGAGGGAGGAAAAGACCTAGCTTGGATTCCAGCTCAGCTAATGAACTAGACACAAGCCCTGGGAGTGGCCTGCTTTCCTCCCCTCTCAAGAGCCTCCCTCCTAGTGTCTCCCCACAACACAGACACAAGAGCCTCCCTCCTAGTATCTCCCAACAACAGACACATACATACACCAGGTGATTTGTGGAAGAAACTGCTCTTGTTTCCAAATCATTCCCTTCTCAATATTTACAAAAGCCAGCCTCCAAGTCTGGGGAAAGGAGAGAACTTGTAACCAGGCTAGGGGTAAGATAAAAAAGTTTGAATATAAAAGAGAAACAGGAGGATAGATCTGGAAAAATGGAGATGGGTGGGAATCAAAGCATGACAGTATTAGGAGAGAGGGAAAAAATCTGCATTTAAAGTTAGAGGATTCCCATCCCAGTTCTGACCTTTAACAGACTACAGAATAGGAAGAAGAACAGGTGATGGGGCCTGGACTGGTGATTTCATTGATATAAGGACTGCCCAGGTGAGAAAACTCCCTTTATAAATGCAAGTTGGTACCATCTATGTAATTAAGAGTCTTTAAAAGTTGTCTGATTGGTTGTGATTTACCCAGGATCCCACGGCCAATGTGGATGAGAAAAGGGTCTTGAACTCAGGTCTTTCTGTCTGTTCTATCAACCAGGTCACACTTCCTCTCTCCTATTGGCTGAATGACCTGCTAGCTCTAGAGCTCTGATCCATGATCCTAGTTTATGGGCAGTGAGCCTCCATTAGAAGTGTTCTTATAGAGATGCTAGATAGGCACCTCTCAAAAATACTTATAGAAGGGGATTACTGCTTTGGGCAGGAATTTTGAACTATATGACAGTGGGAAAATATCTTCTCTTTGAGGCTCAGTTTTCCTACTTGTAAAAAATAAAAGGATAATCTCTAATATTCTTTCCAGCACTAATTGTCTATTAGAAGAGAAGTAGTGAAGTAGAAAAACCACTAGATTTAAGAAATCAGAAGAACACAATTTCAAATTCTGACTCTCATATTATTTAATAGCTGTGTGGCCTCTAGTAAATTTCTGGGTCACAGTTTCCTTATTACAAAATTAAAGGGGTTCACCGGATTACAGACTTAGATGATAGATGATGATGATGAGGAGGAGATGGATAATGATAAAATATTAAGTGCTTTTTAGTGGCAGGCACTATGCTTAAACAAAGGCAATGGGGCCAACTGACCTGATTTTTAGAGGTTTTGATTGAGATATATATATATATAAAACAAAATAGTGTCTGCCCTCAAGGAGCTCATGTCCTAATGGGGGAAGATAATGTAGGTGGTGGAAGGGATGTACCATGAGTGGATAGTCCGATTTGGAAATGGCCCAGAATAGTAATGTTTCTATGTACGCCAATACCTAGCACAATGGCTGACACACAGTAAGTGCTTAATAAATGCTACTTGATTGATTGCTTTTAAGTCCCCTCATCAATCTAATTGCCCATCTCTCGACTCTTCCCAGCTCATCAACGTTCTTTATAAAATATGGTACCCAGAACTGCACAGGGCGCTAGCAATCGAATCTGGCCAAGGACACAGAGCATCAAGACCCATCTCCTCCTCTGTCCCAACACTATGCTTGTCTGAACACAGCTGAGGATCTGGCTGTGGTGACATGCTGTTGACTCACTGTTGGGCAACCAGCTGTGAGCAGTGAAATCTTGTTGGTTCACACATTGGAATTTCAAAAGAGCCTTTTTTTCCCAGATCTGAAATGGGGGGGGGAGAAGGAGAATTCTCATACAAGAAACTTTGGAATGGGGACCTTCAGTCCCCTTTGGCTGACATCTTAAACACAAATCTGCGATCTAAGAAACTCCCGTCCATAGAAGTACAAGTCAAACTACATGGAAAATCAGGCTCCCCAAAACTGGCTTAAATTTTTAAAGTAATGCTGGAATCGGTTCTCTGTGGCATTTGATCTTTGTAAATTTTCTTTACAATTCTCTGTTCTAGTCAAATTGATCCGCTTGCTACTCAGTATGTACGACATTGTTTCTCACCTCCATGCCTTTGCATTGGGCAGCCCCATGAGTAGAATACACTCTCATCTCATCTCTGCCTTGTGGAGTTCTTGGCTTTCTTCCAAGTATAGCTCAAGTACCATCTCTTATTAAGTCCTTTCTGATCCTTCCAATTACTTTTGTGGTTCTTTAGTCATTTCAGTCCATCCCACTCTGTGATTGCATTTGGGGTTTTCTTGGTCATGATACTGGAGTAGTTGTCATTTCTTTCTCCAATTCATTTTACAGATGAGAAGCCTGAGGCAAACAGAGTGAAGTGACTTGTTCAGGAGCTAGTAAGTGCCTGAGAACACATCTGAACTCATGTCTCCCGGACTCCAGATCTGGAACTCTAACCACTGAGCTACCTGACCACTGCCCCTTTCCATTATTAGTACTCTTGAAATTACTTTGTATTATTTTATATACACTTTTTGTTTATTTAAATTCAGAGAGCCAGAGTTAGAAGGGGCCTCAGAGACCATCATTCTCATCTTATACTTGAGGAAATTGAGACCCAAGTGACATATCCAAACTCACTCAGGTACTACGTATCACAAGCAGAATTTGATCTAGTTCCTCTAACTCCAGAAACAGTAGTCTTACCGCTGTATTATGGTACATTCTTATGCACATATGTTTTGTAAATCTCTCAGTATCACATAAGCTTTATGAAGGTAGATTATTCTATTTTTATCCTTAAAGCCTTAAGGCTTAGCCCAATGCATTTGTATACAGTAGGAACTTAAAAAAAATCAGCTAAATGCGTTGACTTTTCTACAATGAAATCTGATCTGCCCAAGGCCAACTTCAGAGACAGAACAATTTGGGTTCAAGTTCATTTAAAAACCATGAATAGCACCTAGGGTTCCTTAGCCAACAGAAATTAGACAGTTCCTCATTATCTCTGAAAGACAATGAATGCTGATCATCTCAATCAATATCTCTAAGCCCACTGTATTAAAAATCAGGTCAGACGGCCCCATTCCCTTTCTTTAAAAAAAATGTTTTTCTTATAACTCACCTTGGGAATAGAAGGGAGATATATATATATATATATATAGATGTATGTATGTATGTATGTATATATATGTACTATATATACCTATATATATACTTATATATTTACATATATAGACATATATATATATTGTTTGAAGTGACTGGATGTTAGTTAGATGGGCACATATTCCATCATTGAAATAAACTTAATTTTAAGCCATGAACTTCTGACATCCATTGCTCTCATGACAATAAAAATGCCAGGGATGATATA
The DNA here is from genome assembly GCA_023553655.1 of Myrmecobius fasciatus. Lineage (NCBI taxonomy): Eukaryota > Metazoa > Chordata > Mammalia > Dasyuromorphia > Myrmecobiidae > Myrmecobius > Myrmecobius fasciatus. The sequence goes on along the minus strand of JAJPUD010001089.1, from coordinate 248,339 downwards.
ATATGAATATTTAACCTTCTGATGTTGCTAATGTTTTCAACAGACCCTGATATATTGTCTGTTCCTGCTGACAGGAGCAAGAGCCCATAAGCTATTACCGTGGCTATTAGTGAGCAGCCTATTTCCGGCAGTGTTACTTCCAGGTTAGCTAAAAGAACCCTTGGGCTTATGTTACTGTAATAATGCTGGGGAAGTCTATTGTTCAATGCCCGGGTTTTCTCTATACCCAGCTCTACCCAGTCTCTCCATCACTCCTTTAAACATGTCTCCAGCAAGGTCTTTGAGTTATTACTTGGGAGGAGAATGTAACCTTCCCCTGCTCAAAACCCCACCACATGGAAAATAGCCTTTGCTAGTAAATGAATAATCATGCCCAGTGTTTTCAATGTCCTATGGAACAGGAGTCCTTTGGCATTCTCCTTCCATTTGTTCAAATCTCAGGATGCCAGGGAGAAATGACAGAAAGAAGAAAATAAGAGAGAGGGAGAGAGAGGAAAGGGAGAAAAAAAGAGATGAAGGGAGGGAGGGGATGGAGAGAGAGAAGAAGAAGAAGAAGAAGAAGAAGAAGAAGAAGAAGAAGAAGAAGAAGAAGAAGAAGAAGAAGAAGAAGAAGAAGAAGAAGAAGAAGGAAGAGGAGGAGGAGGAGGAGAAAGGAGAAGAAAGAAGAGAAGGAGGAGAAGAAGAAAAGAAGAAGAAAAAGGAGGAGAAAGAAAAAGAAATGGAGGAGGAGAAAAAAGAAGAAATGGAGGAGGAGAAAGAAGGAGGAGGAGGAGAAAAAAGAAAAAGAGATGGAGGAGGAGAAGAAAAAAAAGGAGGAGGAGGAGAAAAAGAAAATGAAGGAGGAGGAGAAAAGGAAGAAGAGTAGGGGAGGGGAGCAAAGGGAAGAGAGGAAGAGAGAATGTTGAAGCACCAGCCAAGACAATCTCCTTCCACCTCCGGCTCTAAAGCTGATGCTGGTTTCCTTTCTGTTGATTCTCTGGACTTTCCCTGATGAAGGGTTGGCAGCAGAAGCTTGTGCAAAGGCTCGAGATGTTAGCACACCGAATTAAATTCTAGTCAGACCTGTTCTGTTCACAACTGTTCTTCTGTGTGACTCCTGCCTCCATTGCTCTGCACAGGTGCCCCTGCAAGCCTGGACTGCACTCATTCCTCCTACTTGCAGAATCTTCCCACCAAAGCTCAGAGACTGATCCCTACACAAGACCTGTGCTGAGCTGTGCAGCTGCTATTGCTCTCTCCTGGCTATATTTGGATTACTTTGTGTCAGTTTACAATATACTGTTGCAACTGAGCTTTGGTAACTTCCTCTAATAGAATACAAACTCCCTGAGGGCAGGGATTATTTTGTTTCTTTGTATCCTCAGTATCTAGTACATCCATTTTAGGCTCTTAGGAAATGTTTAATGACTTGGATTTCATTGAAAAGGCAGTTCCTGTGTATTTATTATATATGTGATACAGTAGTAGGTGCTATGAGGGAACACAGAGACGACTAAGTCAGGGTCCCTCCCCTCAGGAAGCTTACAATCAAATAGGGAAGATAAGTGCACTACAAATAGCTATTTTAAAAAAAAATAGAACATAATGCATAAGAATGATACATTGGGAGGTGGGATAAAACACTTCTGGTGGTAGAAATTTGGTAATGGCTTCAAAAACAAAGTGGAAATGCAAGAGTCCTTGTGGGATAGTTAATATTTCTTCCAATCACAGGATTGAGAGCTAGAAGGGGTTCTTCAGAGGGAGAAAAAGCAAAGTGTACCCGAGGAAATGGCGACTAGTCCAGTTTGGCTGAAGCTTAAGGGTACAGGTAAAAGACAGAGACTCAGAGTTTTTAGAGGAGGAAGAGACTTTGGAGGTCTTTGAATCAAACCTCTCCCCGACCCCCAAAAGTCACATTACAGATGAGGAAACTGAAACCAGGCAGTTGAAAATATGCCCAGGGTCACACAGTTACTAAGTGATAAAAAGCAGGATTAGAACCCACTTCCTTTACTTCTCAATCCATGGCTTTTTCTACTGTGCTACATTGTCTGTCCAGGATTGAGGGGGTGGAACATATTATGGATGGCATGCAATTAACTGCAGGATAGGGGACCCATGACCAATGCTTGAGTGGGGAAATGATGCAATTAGGGGTGAACTTTAGGAAGATGAATTGGGAAGCAGTTTAGGACTTCTGGAAAAAGAAAAGACTGGCAGGCAGGAGACCACTTAGAAGATAATTGCAACAGTTGAACATTAATTCCAGTCACAACTAGGGAATGGGAAAGAGGAACCAAGATTTCCACTAGAATTGACAATTGATTAGGGGGAAGGGGTTTACCGTGGGGCGTATACACCAGAATGGAACCTGGAGCCCAAAGCATTAGAAAAAAAAATATTCTTGATCCCTCGGGGTACCCGTAGAACTCCAAGGGGTGATACTGATAATCATGCTCTGGGAGAGTGAGCCCACAGTCTTTCTATACTTAGCAAAGTTTTAAATCTGGGGAGACTAATAGAGACCAGCTGGTCACACAATTGGTAAGTGTCGCATGCGAGATTCGAATCCAGATCTCCTGACACCATGAATATATGCCTTGTTGGCCTCAGAGAGGAGACTGGTGTCCAAAGCTGAGAGGAAATACTGCCTTGTCTCTCTCCCACTAAGAGGGAAACCTCTTTAATATTTTGCCTTTAGCAAGTTATGTCCCCCACACCAAGACTAAATGGGGAAGCTTCCCACTTTTCACCACATTTGGGGCCCCCAACCGAGGGAAGGCAAGAGTTCCTTCAATTAGTAACTCATGGAGCCTCCCTGGGCATTGAGCCAAACCTAGGTCTTCCTTCCCAGGAATAAATGCTCTTTCCCCATTTGGGCTTTAAGATTTCCCATCACCCTCCCACCCTCCCAATCTGCCCAGGAGGCCAGATCTCCAGGAGAGAGCAGGGGGATGGGGAAGCGATGATTGACAGCCACCCCGTCTGCCAGCTCATCTTGCATGTGGCAAACTCTCAAGCTGTTTCATTATACAGTGTAGTTGCTGCCGAAAAAACCTTCCCAGCAACTTTCATATTATTTTGTTTTTAAAATAGAAGTTTCCTGTGAAATTGCAAATAATTCATCGCTGGGCTTCTTTAAAGCATTCACAGGTATTTCAAATGCTACATAATCAAGTTAGCAAAAATATAAAGTGTAAGCATCCAAATATTTGAATGCTCTGATTAAACTGGGCCACTTATCCCCAGGTAGGGTAGTTTGTTAGTTACTATTTCTGTAATAGTCAATGGCCTGTCCCTGGAGTGAACACAGAATGGGAGTTAGTCTTTTTTTAAAGGAGAAAATAAAGTTCCTTTCTCTAAGAAAAAAAAATGAGAAAATAGTCTTGTTCTGAAAATATCTTACAGGTTGTCATTTACAGTTGGTGCACCTCAGGGACCCATTCTGAGGGAATAATAATAATAAAGCTTTAAGGTTTGCAAAGTGCTTTTTTACACATATTATCTCATCAAATCCTCAAAACAACCCTAAGAGAGAGATGCTCTCTGCTCATCCCATCTAGTAGTTCATCTAGGGCATTTTACCATCTGGAGGCAGCTAGAGAGAGTAATGAATGGAGTGCTGGAAGTGCCGTTAGGAAGTACTGAGTTCAAATCTGCCTCAGATCTTTACTAGCTGTGAGTCAAGGGTAAGCCCTCTCAGCCTCAGTTTCCTCATGTAAAATGAAGGTTATATTAGTATTAACTTCAGAGGATTGTTGTGAAGAGTAGAATAAGATATGTAAACAGCCTCAGTTTCCTCATCTGTAAAGTGGAGGTGATCTTAGTAACCTCACAGGGTTAATGTAAAGAGTTGAATATGGTATGGAAGCCATTTTGGAAACTTATCTCAGCCTCAGTTTCCCTATCTTGAAGATGCTTTGAGCAAACCAGACCTCCCTAAAGAATACACCCACTCCGCTCAGTTCAGAAAGAAGAATTAATGAGTAGACGGTACAACAGGGAGGCCTGATGGAAGATATTGCAAAGAAATTAGAGGGAGGATGGCTCCCCCCCCATTGGAGATCTGCAAGTACAGGCTACTTCTCTGGGGACTCCTGTTCAATTACTAGATTGGGGGGTTTCCAGCTCTTCTGTGAGTGGCCAAAAGGCAACAGTTCAAAAATGGAAATCCTGGCTGCTGACAGCAAACATGAGAGCAGATCCAAACTGCCACACAGTGCAAGCTCTGGGCTTTCTCAATGGCCGTCCTAGCTACTGACCAATGAGAATTCAGAGAGCTTTATTCTGTGATAACCACTGCCCTCAGTGGAGACCCTGCTGCTGTTTGCAGGATGGGCTTTTTTTCCTCCAGGGATTTTATTAAACCAGGGCAAGCAAATTTAAAATGCTTGGTCATTTTTTAAAAACTTAAAATCTTAAAAGAAATTTAACTTTTTTAAAGTAAAAAGTTAAAAAAAACCTTTCTTCTCCCTCCCTTTCCTACAACTTTCCCAACACATGCCTCTCACCATAAAAAAAAATTATTATTATAATTTGTTTCTTTTCAACTTCCTCTCTTCCTCTCCCTTTTCATCTTTGTCAAGTGTCAAATTATGGATTTCTTAGTAGAGATGGTTAAGACTCTAATCCACCCTCAAAAGTCAAAATGAGCTAATATTCCTAAAACAAAGATTAGACCACATTACTTCCTGACTCAAATACTTTCAATGGCTCCCTATTGCCCTGAAAAAATTTAAAATCCTCAACCTGGCATTTAAAGCCTTCCACAATCTGACTCCCACCTATTCCTTTACACTCTATATGGTAGTTAAAATGGCTTGATAATTTATATTCCCCTATGTATATTTCCACCTGCATGCCTTCATGCAAGTAGTCCTGAATATCTGCAATGATTTCTTTCCTCACAGCTATCTCAAGGCATACTGAGGTTCCTTGATAAGTGAGTTGTGCAAACAACCTTCTACATGATGCTTTCCTAATCTTCCTACTCCCCAGTCTTACTACTTTCTCTAGAAATCACTGTATGAATTTTGTGTTTATTTGTGTTTATATAGGGCAGCTAAGTAGAGAAATGAATAAAGTGCTAGGTTTGGAGTCAGGAAGATCCAAATTCAAATCCAACCATAGACACTAAATCTAATCCTGGGTAAGTCACTCAACCCTATTTTTCTCATTTTCTTTGTGTGTAATATGAACTGCAGAAGGAAATGGCAAACCATTTCAGTATCTTTGTCATAAAAACCCCAAATGGGGACAACGAAGAGTTGGATATATTTTGTTATATTCTTCCTCAACAGAATGGGAGTTTTTCAAAGGCAGGAGCTGTTTGGTTCTTAGTTCAGTATCTACAGCCTGTGCCTTCCACATGACAGACACTTAATAAATGCCTACTGAATCAAATCAAATTCATAAACTCATGGTTCTGGAGCTGAAAGAGAATTCGGGAAAAAAATACTTCTCTAGGAGCCTCAGTGTGGCCTCTCAACTTCCCCATTTATTTATAACTTTCTAACTATTTATATATAAATATTTATATTTATTTATAGTTCTATTTCAATATAATTGCTTTCTTTGGCAATTATAGATATGTTAACTTATTTTCAAAACATTAATTAAAAAATTCATTTAAATCCATTAGAAAGCATCGTCTTTCTTTCTATTTATATTTGTAATTCCAAGTTTAGCAGAGTCTGGTACATAGTAAGCACTTTATAAATGCTTCTTGACTTGACCACAGAAGAGGTTCATAGTCTTCATCAGAAGGGATTGTGGGAATTAAGTAAATTATACCCTCCATACATCAGACTGCCAATGGGGTCCATACCAACTAAAAAGATTAAGAACACTTTTTCTAATCCAAGCCTTTCATTTTACAGATGCAGAAACTGAGGTTCATAGAAGCACCCAAAATCAGAGAGGGGGTAAATGGCAAAGGTGGGATTTGAACTCAGCTCCTTTCATGTTAAATTTTGCACCTGTTACTTGAGAGTTATGGTCCTTTCATTTATTCACTACACACAAAACTGGGCCTGTGCTTAACAATGTAAACCGAACTCTAATACTTATGTCATTCAGTTATTCTTTTAAGGGCCTGTATTTCAAAAGATAATTAGCCCCCTATAGTTACTGAGATCTAACAGTCTCAAGGCTCCAAAAAACAGCTGAGAATAGATTAAAGGTGCTAGTAATTCATCTGCTTCGTCACTGGCTAACGGTGGAGGTGTGTGCTCCTGGGAATATCTGACACCTTTGTAATAACATAGAGTCCTGGGATAGGTAATCCAACACTTGCTAGCTGTGTGACTCTGGGCAAGTCACTTAACCCTGAATGCCTTGTCAAAAAAGGAAAAGAAGGGAGGGAGGGAACAAGGAAGGAAGGAAGGGAGGGAAGGAGGGAGGAAAGAAGGGAGAAAAGAAGGGAGGAAGGAAGGAAGGAAGGAAGGAAGGAAGGAAGGAAGGAAGGAAGG
>JAJPUD010001089.1:218514-237928 GCA_023553655.1 Myrmecobius fasciatus | reverse complement strand
CTGTCACTCTGCACGAACAATGTATTTATTTGTGTAACATCTGTCCACTCTTTTCCCAACCCCCCACTCAGCATATATTTTGAATATATTCTGTATTTACCTGGTTGGTGGAAGTTTCCACAACAAGGAAATCACAGTCCAATCCAAAAAAAAAAAAAGTCTGTGTACATGTTTTTCCTTTGGTAGAATGGAAGCTTCTTGAGGACAGGGTTTTTTTTTTTTTAATTTTTGGAGCTTCAGTACCTAAGACAGTGCTTCTGGATAGTGCACATACTTTTATAATAACTGTAGCAGTCAAATGAAGTTTTACAATGCATGCTTCTCTATGGCATGGATATAGATATCCACTGGTCTCTCTCAAGTCCATCTGAACAATCTGTCTTTGAATTAAGCCTAATTAGTAGTCATGGGGTCTAATAAACAATAAAAGTTAAGTAAATAAGAAAAAAAAGTTTTCATAGTCATTCAATTTAAGAAGGGGGACAGTGAATAGAGAGACAGAGAGAAGGAAAGAGAGAGAAAAAAGGAGAGAGAGAAACAGAGAGAGACACAGAAAGAGAGAGAAACAGAGACAAAGAGACAGAGAGACAAAGAGAGACAGAGAGAGAGAGAGAGAGAGAGAGAGAGAGAGAGAGAGAGAGAGAGAGAGAGAGAGAGAGGGAGAGAGAGAGAGAGGGAGAGAGGGAGACAGAGAGAGAAAAGGAGAGAGACAGAAACAGAGAGACAGAGAAAGACGGGCTTCAGGAAGAGACCAGTCACACTGCTCCCATCACAAATGCCTTGATGAAAAGCGTGGTTTAGCTTAATTAAAACTGAATGGACCTGAAGTAGCAACTACTAGCCAGTCAAAGGAATCAAGCACGTCTGCAATTCATGGGCCTGCTCTGAAGGCCCATATTCATGTGTCTTCTGATGGTGAGATGCTTGGAATTCAAATCCAGTCTCAGTTGGATAATCCTGAACAAGTTATTTTTTGTTTGCCTCAGTTTCCTTAACTGTAAAATTCAGATAATAATAATAGATCTACTTCTTAGGGACATTGTGAGGTCACATATAATATCTGTAAAGCACTTAGCACAGCATTTGACATATATTAAGTGTTTAATAAAGATGTCATTTTTTTCTTCCCCTACTTTGTACCAGCTCCCGTGCTATGATTTGGGTTACAAAGAAAGGAAAAAATATAGTCTCTCCCCTCAAGGAGTCCACAGTCTAGTAGAAGAGACAATATGTGAATTGCTAGATATACACAAAAGGGGCCAGCCATTAGTGGCAAAGGGAACTGAGAGAGGCCTCCAGCAGAATGTGGCAGGTAAGTCAAATCTCATGTTTGAAGAAGGTCAGACTCCTGAAACTAGATCATAGAGTGTAAGGAGGGGAGTAAGGTAATATAGAAAGTGAAAAGTAAAAAGTAGGAAAGAGGCACATGATATGAAGGGCTTTGAAGGATAAAATATCATTTTCTATTTCATCTGGGAGGTAATAGGGAGCCATTGAGTTTATTAAGTAGGAGAAGTAACATAGTTAGATCGATAACTTAAAAAGAAACCACTTTTGGCAGCTCAGTAGAGAATGGATGTTAGTGGAGAAAGACCTAAGGCAAGGGAACCAAATATGATGATCCATGGGAGAGGTGAAAGGGGCTTGAACTGGGCTGGGGGCAGTATTAGAGGAGAGATGGGAAGAATAGGAACTATACTGGAAGGGGAGGAATGCTAAAATTTAACAAGTTAATATGGCGGTCAATACAAGCAAGGACTCAAGGATGATACCAAGATTGTGAGTCTGGATGACTGGGAGGATGGTGGGACTCCCAGAGTATTGCTGAAGAAATAGGACACTTAATTGGAATCTCCCTATTTCTAAAACTCAACTGCTGATCCATCTCGCCAGTCATATTTGGGAGGGGAAAGAAGACCAAGGAAGTGAGACTTTGAGATAAGAGTCATGACAATGAAAGAGACTGGGATCTCTGCCTGGGATTCTCCACTAATTTTACTGATCTTGGGACAGAACTGTGAGACTGGGATAATAGTGTAATGGATAGTCCTGCTCTTAGACTTAGGAAGAACAGAATTCAAATCCTACCTTACATAATTTCTTAGCTGTGTGATTCCGGGCAAGTCCCTTCATCTGGCTGAGCTACAGTCCTATTATCCACCAAATGGAAATCATAATGCTTATAGTACATTCCTCATGAAGCTGTGATTATCAAAGGATATGATATACAGGATATTCCAAATGTTTTAATGCAATTTTGAGTTTTGTGGCTTAAACCTACTTTTGGGGTACTCTATTTAACTATTAAAACTGTATGTTACATGCTTTGAAAATCTGAAAGTACCTTTGAAATGTGAGCTGTTTTTATTCTGTGTATGTACATTACATTCTGTGTAGCTACATATATTAACTATTCCTTATATATAAGTCAGGAAGACTCACCTTCCTAAATTCAAATCTAGTCTCAGATATTCCCTAGCTGTGTGACCCTGGGTAAGTCACTTAACTCTCGGTTTCCTCATGTGTAAAATAGTCTGGGAAGAAAGTACAAACCATTCCAGTCCTTTTGCCAAAATCCCAAATAGGGTCATGAAGAAGTTGCTTAACTTTGCCTCAGTTTCCTCATCTGTAAAATGGGCTGGAGAAAAAAATGGCAAATCATTCCAGTATCTTTGTTGAGAAAACCTCAAAATGGGAGTACAAAGTGTTGGCCATGACTCAATAACAACAACACATGTAATGGGAGAAGAGACAAGTCTCTATAAAGCTTTGAGACCTTAAAAGAAAAGGAAAGTGATCCAATAAATTTCAAATTCATATGACCTTCCTGTTTACATGGAAATCATTCTAGAAGCATCCTTTTCTTTTTCACCAGTGGATCTCCCTGCCTCTGCGTTCTCCCTTTGCTAAAGTTGCCAGATTGATATGCTAAGGCACAGGTCTGACCATGTTGATACCCTCCCTTCTCCCCAAACTTCTGACTTCAGCTTTTTAGGTCTTCCACAATCGGCTTCCAACATAGTCTTTCAGTTTTATTAGATATTCTCCCCAATTCATATAATTTGCATCCCAGCCTAACTAGACTGCTGAAAACCACCTCATCATTCCTCCATCCGCCTTCTCTTTGCATAATAACAATAACAATAACAACCTCAACAGTTCCAATCCTGCTGCTGGGGAACAGCAGTTTCTTGTTTCCTCATCATAATTATCATCACCATCACAACAGCTGGCATTTCTATAGCACTTTTAGGGTTGCAAGTATCTTTTCAGACATCCCATTTGACTCTCACAACAACCCAAGGAAAGAGACTTGGGTATCGTTCTCCCCGTTTTACAGATGAGAAAACTGAGGCAAGCAGGGTAATGAAGTGTTCTGTCTAGGGTCACAGGACACAGATATAGAGAAGGGATCTTTGGGGCCATCTAATCAAACCCCTTCATTCTATAAATGAGGAGATTAAGAGCCAATGGAGTTTACTGACTTACCGATGGTTCAAGTCAGTGTCAGAAGTGGGATTTGTACTGCCTAGTTCCATGTATAGCCCTCTGTCCACGAAACTAGCTCCAGTGTCCTGAAGTCTATAGATTTTGTCTACTTTGGCTGGAACCCATAAGCCCTCAGACAGGCCAAATGTCTGTCTGAATCCAAACACATGCCAAGACTGGAGTGTCCCCAGCGGCTGCCAGCTAACAGGTCACGCTTCAATCAACACAATAAAGCCCATGCATCAATCCCCGGTTAGTCAAGCTCGTGGGGCTGTGCTCAACCTCAGCCTTCCTACTTTAGGAAAGGGAGAAAATACTTTATCATCGCCAGGGGAGGGGGACTGGAGCATTAACAATTTGGAAGCATTTGAAATTGTCTGAAAATGGGGCTTTGGTTCTCTGTTACTATGGTACTATGGCAGCCTGGCATCCCAGAGTTGGATTTCAGTAGTCTAGGGATCATAAACAAGCAACTGAGATGGACTGTGCCTCAACAGCCCCTGTATGCCATCAAGGAGTCAGGGACTTTACCTCTGCAAAAGATGAACAGAAAGTAATGATGAGCAGGATGCTTTCAGAAAAACCTGGAGCTGATACAAAGTGAAACGTACTGTGTAAGTAACACAATAGTGTAAGATGATCATCTGTGAATGACTTTGCTCTTTTCAGCAATATAATGATCCAAGACAACTCTGAAGGGCTTATGATGAAAAATGCTATCCAAACCCAGAGAAAGAGCTGATGGAGTCTGAATACAGATGGAAGCATATTTTTTTTATTTTATTTTTCTTGAAGTTTTTTTTGTCTGTTTTCTTTCACAATATGACTATTATGGAAATGTTTTACATGATCACACATGTATAACTTGTATCAAATTGCTTGCCTTATCAATGGGGAAGGGATTGGAAAGGGAAGAAAGGAAATAATTTGGAACTCAAAGTTTTAAAAATGAATGTTAAAAATAGTTTTTACATGTATCTGGGGAAAATAAAATATTAAATATATTTTTAAAAAGATGAACAGTTTACTTACTACTTATGTGCCTTGAACAAGGACCTCCCTTTTCTGGGTCTCAATTTCCCCAAATGTAAAACGAAGGGGCTTAACTAGATGGCCTCTGAAATCTCTCCCAGCTTGAGATCTATAATTACAGAATCAGAAGTTCTTAGAACTGAAAGGGATTTCCTAAACCATTTAGTCCAACCTGCCTCTTACAGAATCCCCTCCATGATATGATATCCGTGACCAGTAAGCATCAAGAAAATCATAATAATAACTAATGGGAGCCAACATTTGTATAAAGCCTACTATGTGCTAGGCACTGTGCTTTATATTCATTATCAAACTCAGTCCTCAACAGCCCCAGGAGGTAGGTGCTATTATTATCCCCATTTTACAGATGAGGAAACTGAGACAAACAGAAAATAAGTAATAGCTATAATAATAACAGCCAACATTTATATAGAATCTATTATGTCCTAGGCACTGGGCTTTATGTTCATTATCAAACTCAATTCTCAATAGCCCTGGGAGGTAGGTGCTATTATTATCCCCATTTTACAGATGAGGAAACTGAGACAAACAGAAAATAAGTAATAGCTATAATAATAACAGCCAACATTTATATAGAATCTATTATGTGCTAGGCACTGGGCTTTATGTTCATTATCAAACTCAATCCTCAATAGCCCTGGGAGGTAGGTGCTATTATTATCCCCAGTTTACAGATGAGGAAACTGAGGCAAACAAAATAAGTAACAGCTATAACAGCCAACATTTATATGGAATCTATTATGTGCCAGGCATTGGGTCAAGTGCTTTTACAATTATTACCTCATCTGATGTTCACAATAACCTAGAAGGTAAGTGCTACTATTATCCCCATTTTACAGATGAGGAAACTGAGGCAAACAGAAGCAAAACCACACAGCTACTAAGTATCTGAGGCCAGATCTGAACTCAGGTTTTCCTGACTCCAGGCCCTGTATTCTATCCACTGTACCACCTAGCTGTCTCCAGGTCTACAGAACTGGGTACAAGAGAGGCTGGCTTCAAATCCTGACACTGCCACTTATGACCTGTGTGACTTTGGACAAGTCACTTAGACTGAACTGGGTCTCAGTTTCCTCATCTATAAAATCAATCAATTAATCAGTGAGTATTTCTTAAGCAGCCACTGTATTAAGCTCTGGAAATACGATGAGAAAAACAAGAGAGTCCCTGGCCTCTAGAAGCTTACATTCTACTCAGGGGTGAGATGGGGAGGAGGCTGTTTAGAAGGGATGGCTTCTAAGATCTCTTCTGGCTTTAGATCTAAGATATTCCTTCTGCCTGAAGACCTCCATGGGTGGGGAGTCCTCCGCCTCCCAAGATGGTCTGTTCCGCTCACGGCCAGCTGAGTTCTGACCGTTAGGGCGTTCGGCTTTACCTCCAGCTGAAATCTGCCTCTGCACTGAGTCAGCTGGAAAGCCTCTCAACTAAAGGGTTTCCCTAATCATACCTGACTGCTGTGCCAAAGCTCCCAACAACCACATCCTTCTAAGCTGCCACTTAATGAAAATGCTTGGGCCGCCGGCAGCATCCAGCGGCTTGGCTGCTCTGATCCTCCTAGTTGGAGAACGGAGCCCCACAGCACAACGTGGAAAGGCTGACGCCACAGAGCAAACCCTGAAAGACGACAATGAATCTTCCCTTAAATAATAATATATTTATAAGTCTAAAGCCCCTCTGACCTCTCCTCAAAGCAAAATAATCCCCCAAGGCCCTCGGACCTGATCATATTGATCCTGTCTGCTCTGTAATTTCACAGTGGAGCTCTCCAAAGAGACAATCTCCTAGACTTCCTCTGCCCAGTGTGCTAGAGGGGAGACAGCTGGGTAAGGCCGGGGACCAAAGCAGACCAAAGAGAGGTGGGGGAAGGGAGAGAGAAGGGAGAAGGGAAAGGGAGAAGATAGTGAGGAGTGTGTGTGTGTGTGTGTGTGTGTGTGTGTGTGTGTGAGAGAGAGAGAGAGAGAGAGAGAGAGAGAGACAGAGATAGAGAGAGAGAGACTGAGAGACATAGAAAGAGACAGGGAGAGAGAAGGATGAGGAAGAGGAGGAGGAAAAGAAGAAGAAGAAGAAGAAGAAGAAAAGGAGGAGGAGGGAGAAAAATAGAAGAGAGAAATGCAGAGAGAGAAGGGAGAGGGACAGAGACAGAGACATAAAGTCACAGAGAGAAAGAACAGAAAGTGTCAGAGAAGAAGATGTGATTATTTAATACTAATAGCAGAAGCATTATTTCAATAAATTAGGCAGCAGTCAATGGACTACTAAGGAAAGCAAAACACAGCTCCTGCTTTCAAAGAGCTCACAGTCTAATGTGGGAAACCACATGGAAACAAGTTAGTAACAGAGGTTTGTATAGGAAAAATTGAATATCACCCACAAAGGAAAGGTCTTAGCACTAAGGGGATTTAGAAAGCCCCCTCTCTGGACAAGGAGTCCACTTGCGAGCATGAGGCATTTCAGAAAATGCTAACCCAGGAGGAACAGCTCTTGGGGGTCCGCCATTTTGAAACTCACACTAACACTAAGCAGAGGGGCCGTGCTAGTTATAAAGAGCTATGTGCCTTGGAATGATCACTCACCTACTTCCCACCTCCTAGGACTATAGAAGACAATGCAGATGTGCTGAGTATGAGAGAGTGAGAAGCCTGTGGCCTAGACCACCCTGAGCTTGCCTGGAGACAGAAAGGTAGGCACTGCAGACACATTTGGGGGCTCCGGGCTCAGCTGCTCCTTCTCTCACACGCCAGGTCAAGGGCTCATGTTTACACGGCTTAAATATTTTCCATCCTGACTTCCAAGAAAACCAGACAGAAATCAATGCAGTTGACTCCCAGTGCCCAGAGTCCCCCATTTCTCCACAAAGGAGCCCAAGTTCATCTACCTTTTCCTGTAAAATCAGGAGAGGCTTTTAGCCCAGACTACAGCCTTCCCCAGCAGGGAGGGAGGTGAGCGGTCTCCTTGTCAGGACCCTGGCCAGGGGAATGCTACTGCTGTGATTCTAGGAGCCAGAACAAGGATCAAGCCTACCCCTGATGAATGGACAATGGACAGAGGAGCTGGGTTTAGAATGCTGCCTTAGGTACATTCTGATTCTGGACAAGTACTCAGTCTTTCATCTAGAAAATAAGAGGGTTGGATCTGATGATCTCTAATATACTCTCATCTCCTTTGGCCTCAGTTTCCTAATCTGTAAAGTGAAGAGGTTGGACTCAATGACTGCTAAAGTCCAAGACAGCTAAAAATCAGTGGAATTATGAAAGGAAGAAGACTAGAAAGGACTCCTGATGATCCAGACAAAAGACCAAGAGAAAGACCTCTAAGGGGATGGGTGGTGAAAGACATGGATAAATTTCCAGGAAGGAGAAGCAAGCATGAATGGATGACAAAATCATAGATCCAACCTTGTTTTTGTATAGATAAGGGAACTTAGTTTCAAAGATATCAAGTGACATGACCAAGATCATACAGGTTCTTTGATGGCTTGCTTGTTGTCCTTCATTGTTTTTTCTTTTTTTAAAACTGTCACAACCCGGGTTCACGAACATCCATACTTATATATATATATACACAAATGAAGATGGATCCAGTATTGATATGAACAGACAAAGTTTAGTATTTAATCCTTAATTAGTGCATCTTAAATTGCATTTTTTGCTTTTTATTTTCAAAATACATGAATTGTTAGTTTTCAACATTCACCCCTGTAAAACCTTGTGTTCCAAAGTTTTTTCTCCCTCCTTTCCCTTCACTCCCTCCCCTAGATATCAAGTAACCCAATAAATATTAAACATGTGCAATTCTTTTATACATATTTTCACAATTATCATGCTGCACAAGAAAAATCAGATCAAAAGTCCTTCCTTCCTGAAGAGGACAAAAATGATCTCACTGTGTTAGAGTCAAGTATAGTGTGTTCAACTGTGGCTGATCGGGACCAATAGGAGCTCTGAAGGTTCTACTACAGTTTGGGCACAAATATCCTACATGAACATTGGGAATGGAGATGTGTGTACATTTCATATTTCTTTTAAGTTACTGCAATTCTTCTTCCCTCATAAAGCACAGTGCCTTCTTTGACACAAACACTCCATGCTGGGAGGTTCTTTGCCAGTGTCTCCCACACCCAACAATCGATGACAAGGACTCAAATGTAATCTTTGACTTTAAACCCACAGCTCTTTTCAACGCACTACTTAGCCATTTGGTTCCAAGAAACCTTTCATTTATTTCTAAGCTTCAGGAAATGGCGGCCCTCTATCATAGCCTGGAAAAATATGGTGAAATGAGCGATCAGGAACCTTCTGCAAATGGCTTTTCAGAAAAGACTGAGTGTTCTGTATGGGCCAACAATCGAATGGTGTGATGTCTCAAACAGCGTTACTGCACTGCTTGGCAGGTTTCTTTAAAACAGGGAAAATCAGACAATCTTTTGCAGACTCATAAATATGTGTGTATGTGTGTATATATATATCCACATGCATATAACAATTTATATATATATATATAATATATATATATATATATGTATATACACACCCACATATGCACATGCATACTCACACCCATAATCTGTGGGAAGTATTTTTCCACCATATTGTCAGAGTTATTTTGGAGGGGACATATCGGGTATCTGTGTGTACAAATTTACCCCATGATACATACCCTGCCCTTCCATACTCTCTCCAAAAAAAAGGCAAGAAGCAATTTAGGCAAAATCAGGGAAAGTGATGTTGTTATAAACTGCAAAAGCAAAAATATCCCACCCTCTGACAGAGTTGATGAAGATTAAAACAAAAAGGGAGGAAAGAATTGTGCTGGATGCAGCAGAAGCACTGTACCATGAGGGACCTGTAGCCTAGCCTGGTGTTTAGAACCCTTTTGCCTGGAAGACACTGTCCTGGAGGCATAGGAAAGGAGATGGACCAGTCATGTAGAGAAAACAAAGGAGAAAAGGCAAAAGGTGTGAGCATGCACCTAAGGGTGTTTATAAATGCAGAGGACCTTGGTCTGGAGGAAAATCTTGGGAACCATTCAGTCCAACCCCCAGATTTTATAGATGAGAAACCTGAAAGTCCTAGGGATCATACAATCATAGATTTGTGTCTGAAAGAGTTCTCAGAAAACAACTAGCTCAACTCCTGCATTTTACAGATGGGGAAACTGAGGTCCAGGGAAATAAGGTGATTACAGTTAGTAGGGACCTTGAAAACCAACAATATCAATCCTTTCATGTTAGGGATGAGAAAACTGGAGTCCAGAGATATGAAATAGCATTACATATCATAGATTGATAGATAGATATGATCATATATAGATAGATCATAGAAATAACAGTGGCAATATACTGCAAAAGCATCTGGTCCAGTCTGGTAGAAAAGGGAAAAGTGAGGTCCCAGAAGGAAAAATTACTTGCCTAAGGTCACATGAATGGAAAGAGTTAAAATTGAACGCAATTTTTCTGGTTCAAGAGTTAATGTTTTCTGCTCTGCAGCACAATACCGCTATGAGTATTTGGGGGATAATCTAGGGAAGATGTCAGAGGCGAATGTAGGGGCAATGTAGTCCACTGATTAGAATACTGGCTCTGGAATCAAATGATAAGACTATGCCATTTCCTATCTGTGTGACCTTGCACAAATCCCTCTGCCTCCAGGGCTATAGTTTGCTTAACCTATAAAATGAAAAAGAAATCCACACTATTAAAAGCCATGTGCAAAAAAATGGTTCAAATCATCAGTAATGACAAATTAAAGCAACTCTGAGGTAACACTTCACACTCAATCAGGCTACCAAAGCTGACAAAATGGAAAATGACAAATGCTAGAGGGGCTGTGAGAAACCAGTTACCCTTTTGTTCAAGTCATTCTGCAAAGCAATTGGGAATTGTGCCCCAAATGATTCCCCAAAATCATGACAGTGTGTATGTACCCCTTTGACTCAGAGATACCAAAGGGAGGTTTAAACCCCAAAGAGATCAAACAAGGAGAAAAAGGCTATCTGTACAAAAATATTTCTAGCAGAATTTGTTGTTGCTGTTGTTGTTGTTGTTGTTGTTGTTTTGGAGGGGCAAAGAACTGGAAACTAAGAGAGAGCCCACCAGATAGAGAATGGCTGAATCTCTTATGGTATATGAATGTAACAGAATACTATTGTCCATAAGAAATGATTAAGGACAGAGTTACAGAGAAGCCCAGGAAGATTAGAATGAATGGATTAACAGAAGTGAGTAGAACCAGGAAACAATTTCTATAACGACATCATTGTAGAGACAAAGGATTTTGAAAGACCTGAGAATTCTGATCAATGAAATGATCATCCATGATTCTAGAAGAGTGAAAATGAAGCATGCATCCCAGTTCCTGGCAGAGCGGTGGTGGACTCAAGATGCAGAACGAGACACACTTTTTTTTTCACAGATGGCCAACGTGGGAATTTATTTTGCTTGACTGTTCATGTTTGTTGCAAGGATTTTGTTTTTTTTTTCTTTTTTTCAGTGGGAAGAAGGAAAAGGGAAGAAGAAAAAATATAAATTGAAAAAAATATATCTTTTATAAAAGAAAGGGGTTGGATCAGATCATGGCTCCTTAAACTTTTTCCACTTATGACCCTTTGGCCTGAGACATTTTTATATGACTTCTAGTATATGAAAAAGTAGACAGATCAAATATTTGTTGATAATAAATCAGAATTTCATGACCCCCTACATTCAGTTACAAGACCCCCTGTGGGTTGTGACCAACAGTTTAAGCTAGGGATTAGATGGCCTCTAAGTGCCTTAAATCTATAGTGACAAATATTTTATACTATTTTAGACAGTATTTTATTTTATACAATGTATTTCTATTTAATTTATTGCAAATGTGTTATACTCTTCTAGCATCCTATAAGTATAATTATACCCATTTTATACATGAGTAAGCTGAGGTCCAGAGAAGTGACTTACCGAGGGTCACACAGTTAATAAATTCTGTTGTCACAATCATGAGCTAACAATAATAATAATGGTGATAATGAAAATTTTAGCTTACATGAACACAGTGCTTTAAAGTTGGCTCAGCTCTTTACATATTCCATATATTATCTCATTTAATCCTCACCACAACTGTGTAAGCCAAGTGTTATTATTATCCTCATTTGACAGATGAGGGAATCAGGCCCAGAGAGGTGATTCATGCTGTGAGGAAGCAGCCAAGCTGGGATTCAAATCCAGGCCTTGTGTCCTCAGCTCTAGGGTTCTTTCCATCCCCCACAGTACCAATGACTCTCTAAGGGAATGCATGGGAGACACTACCTCTGTCCAGGCTGCCGGCTTCCCCAGCAGCAAAGGGGGTTGGTTAATTCCATAGTTTTCTTAGCCCTTGGATTGTTGGCAGAGAAGGGGAGAAGGGAGAAGAAAGAAGTTCTGCCCAAATATGACATACCATTAGCACCAACAGCACCAAGATAATCAAGGGCAATCTGTACACACAGAGGAAGATGATGATGATTAAAGGATCAGGTCACAAAAGAGAACCAAAAAACTGAACCATGGATACCTGGATTTAAGCCTGGCAGGGGATGGATGATGTGTGTCAATATTTGAAGGAAGGCAGTCTTTTTTGTTGTTGTTTTTTAGCAAAAAAAAAAATTGGGGTTACGTGACTTGTCTAAGGTCACACAACTAGTACCTGTTAAGAGTCTGGGCTAGATTTGAACTCAGGTCCTCCTGACTCCAGGGCTAGTGCTCTAAACAGTGAATCATCTAGCTTCCCCTAAAGAAAGGTGGTCTTGAGGAAGGTATAGAAAATTTAAGCAGCATGTATTGCCTACATGATGGCAACAAAAGAAGCTGGCAGGTCTGAGTGGAAGAAGGAGGTTCTGGGTTCGAATCTTGCCCCACCATCTTTGGCAAGTCGCTTTGAATTTGCCTTCCTCTATAAAGTGAAGAAGTTAGACTAGATGGCCTCTGAGACAATTTCCAGTTTTAACCATCATCTCTTGCCACCAGCCTTACAATGGGAAGAGCCCTGACCCAACAGTCACAAGATCAGGGTTGTGGTCTCTCCTCTGGGTGGTACTAACTAAACAAGTGCTCAACCTCAAAGGATTAGAGTTTAAACTTGATGGACGAAAAGAATAGAAATATGAGTCATTAGTGTTTACAAAGGAAACATGGTGGTGTGGTAGATAAAGCACTAGCCTTGAAGTCAGAAAGATCTGGATTCAAATCCCACCACTGAATAACCAGGAGCAAGTTACAACTTCTGTGGCTTGATTTCCTCAGTTTTCCTGGCCCCTAAGTTCACTTCTAGTTCTAACTTTATGATCCTTTCTGGGTAAGTCCCTGCCTCAGTTTCCTTGCCCATCAAATGAAGGGGTTGGAATTGGCAATTTCCAAGGTCCCTTCAAGTTCTAAAACTATGATCCTATGAACTGGAAGGATAAAAAAAAATAGATTCTGAGCGTAATGTTAAAGGGATTCAAGGGGTAACCCAGGCATGGAAGATGGCCTGAACAAAGGTCCAGAGCTGGGAGATGACATCTTGTGCACAAGTAATAGCGAGTAGGTTCCTGATTAGGATATAAAGGGTTTGATGGGGGAAGAATATGCAGTAAGCCTTGAGAGATAGCTGGAGGCAGGTTGTGATGAGTTTTCAATGCCAGGAATTACTGCATTAGGCAGGGAAGTGATACAATCACACCTGGACTTCCAAAGTTAGTTGGGAAGCTGCAAGGAGGACAGATTGGAGAGACACTGAAGGCAGGGAACCCAATGGAGGAGACTGTGGAAAGAGAAGACAAAGGTCCAACTAGGGTGGGGGCCATGCGAAGGCAGAGATCGGGGGAATGACTGATGCTGCAAAGAAGAGAAAAAAGTTAGCCTATGGGCTAACAGATTCTGAAGCAGAATCTACGGTGTCACACTTCCTAGCTGTGTGACCCTGGGCAAGTCAACTTAACCCTATTTGCCTCAGTTCCTCATCTGTAAAATGAGCCGGAGAAGGAAATGGCAGAGAACTGCAGTATCTCTGCCAAGAAAAGCTCAAATGGGGTCATGAAGAGTCAGACATGACTGAAAAATGACTAAACAACAAACAACAATCACAGTGTTGGCTGGTCAAACTGTCCAGATATTTAACATAATAGAGAAACAAGCGAAGAGCCAGTGTGAATTCATCTGATACAGGGCCTGCCCCCTCTCAAGTTAACAGCTCCGGGTACCGAAATTAGCTACCTGCTAGCCTGGAAGGGTAATGATCTTCTGCATAAACACATATTTACCCAATTTTTCCGAATGAGCCTTGTTTACTCAACAAGCCCGAATGGCTCATATGGACCCATTAAGTTCCATTGCATCAATCTACAGAGTGGGGCTGGATAATGAATCAGGACCTTGGAGCTATTACCATGCTAATAAGGATGTGTGTAGCCCAAAATATCACCATGCAGAGACAGCAGCCAAATTCCCGGGCACCAGCAGCTTTCAAGTCCTTCCAAACTGAGCCGCTCTAGCTCCGTTGGATTAGGTTGGGAAGGCCTGCGCCTAAGTGAGAGCCTGCCTACCCAACTTCCCTTTCCAAAAGCAAAGCTATGGTTGACTTATTGGCTTATAAAGATGCAGAGAAAAAACAGAAACCTACCATGTTCACGCGTGTGCGCCTGGACGATTTGATCCGTTAGCACGGGGAGCAGGTGGGGATTTCCCCCCCAGTATAACATCCAATGACAGCCCCAGAAGCCTCGAAAACCGTTGGCGCCAAAGAGTTTAGAACAGTGTTTCACTGAAAAAATCGGGAAAAATAATTTCCCCTTAGGCTGGAGCTGGGAGCAATTTCTTCACACCCACTCCCTCAAACCCCAAGTTAAATAATAACCCGTCACGAAAGGAGAAAAATAAAAACAAAATTAAATCATAGGATCCAGAGCTGGAAAGGACCTCTGAGATGCTCTGTCTACTCTACATCCTTCATGTTACAGATGAAGATGCTGAAGTCCTAGGAGGGTTTGTCCAAAGTCAGACACAACTAGTTAGTTAAGGAGCACAGCCAGGAGCTGAACTCAGATCTTGGGACTCCAACTGCAGCCCTCTGTCTCCCTCCTGTTTGAAATTTCTCTTCCCCTTTGGTTCTGTCCATGCAACTGCCCCACTTCATCCTACCCCAACCCCAATCCTTCTTCTCCCTCCCCAACATCTTCACTCCTTTTCCCATCAAACTAGGCTGATGACCTTTTCCCCTCAACTCATTCTCCAGATACAGAAGCTACCGTGCAATGGTTGCTGCGGGCATCCACAAACCCATTCCCCAACTCCCTAATGGCCAGATAGCCACCCTAGGGAAGCCCCGTTTTATTTCCAGAACTGGGTTCCCCTTGGATCTGCTCTGAAAGCCTATGTTCTCACACAGCTCTGCTTTCCAGGGTTTAGCGTGTCAGCTCTTGAAAGCAGGGACTTCAATTATCTGGCATAATTTTATTTATTGAAAAGCGCCATGTACACTTTACAAGCGCCGTATAAATATTTAATAATAATAAAATGCTAACAGACCCTTAACAAGGAGAGTGCTGGCCTGCTCCCCCATCTTTATGTGTGTACGTCTATATCTCTATCTGGAACGATGTACGCCGGAGAGCTGGGTATGCACAAGTGTGCACACAAACACACACACAGACTGGGCAAGAAGCAAGAAACACGTATTTTAATTCCAGCAGGAGAATTCACAAATAATGCTTTTTGAATGTCCCAGATCTCCTTCTCCAATGGTCTAAACCCTAGAGTGTTTATCCCAGCTCTCCTCTTGTGTGCATCCCCCCTTCCCAAGACACACCAGAGTAAAAATAGACAAAAGAAATGAGTTCTTAAATCCCTTGGGGATCCCTCCCTCTCAAAGACTTTTCTTCAATCCTTCCCATGCTCCCTGGTGAAGCTAAGTTCTGGTCAGCCAAAGTGGCAGGTTTTAGCCTAGGATTTTCTGAGATTGCAGGGTAATATCAACTAGAAAAGCTTTAGCATCTCCATTTGGTTCATCCATTTAGACTGTTAAAAAGGAGTATTGCTCTCAGAACGTTATGTATCATTTATTCATTCACATTCATTCAGACTTCGTTAAAAGGAGTTCTGTTCTCAAAGGATTATGGTTCATTCATTCATTCAGACTTTGTTAAAAAGGAGAACTGCTCTCAGAATGTTATGTATCATTCATTCACTCACATTCATTCAGAATTCGTTAAAAGGAGCTCTGCTCTCAAAGGATTATATTTCATTCATTTGGACTTTGTTAAACAGGAGAACTGATCTCAGCATGTCAAGTGTCATTCACTCATTCATATTCATTCAGGCTTCGTTAAAAGGAACTCTACTCAAAGGATTATATTTCATTCATTCATTTGCACTTTGTTAAAAGAAGAGTATTGTTCCTTTTTGTTATGTATCATTTATTTATTCATGTTAATTCTAACTTAAAAAACTAGTTCTGCTCACGGAATCATGTACCATTTATTCATTCACATTCATTTGTTCATTCACTCGTTTAGATTTCATTAAAAAGGAGTTCTCTGAGTGTTATATATCATTTATTCATTCATAGTCACTTGTTCCTTCATTCACTCATTCAGACTTCGTTAAAAAGGAATGCTTCTCAGGGTGTTATATATCATTTATTCATTCATAGTCACTTGTTCCTTCATACACTCATTCAGACTTCATTAAAAAGGAGTTTTTTCTGAGTTTTATAGATCTTTCATTCACTCATTTGATTTTGTTAAAAAGGATTTCTGCTCTGAGGTTTATATGTATCATTTATTCCTTCAAACATTTAAAAAAGGAATTCTGCTGTCAGGGATTATGTCTTGTTCATTCATTCATTCAACAAACATTGATCATATGTCAATTGTGGGGAGGAGGTTACCGAATAAAAAGATAAAGTTACTACTTTCATGGAGCTCAATCTAGTAAGGGAATAAGATACTAACACAAAATTCTTACACCCAATATTATAAAATAAGCAAATTAAGGAGCTACACAACGAAGTGTGAGAATTCAGTAGGAAGCATCTTAGGAAGAGGGGAGATTAATGATGTCTTTGTGGAAGAGGGAGCATTTGAACTGGACTTTAAAGGATGGGAAGGCATTGAACAAAGAGACAAGGGTATTTCATGCAGAAGAAGGCATTGTGACACTAAGTTCTAGAGGTGGACATCCATCCTGGTTAGCTCTGGTGTGGACTAGTCTAGGGTGACTACAGCAGGGTCCTTGGAGAAGCCAAGAGAGAAATGTTCTGAGTTAAAAGCTGTTTCTGTTTTTCAAAAACCAAGTTCTCCAGTCAATACATTTAGCCTATGGAGGTAGTGTGACATAATGGTTAGAGTACCAGGATAAGTTGGGTTCAAATACTGCTTATGCTATGTACTAGCTGTGTGACACTGCTCAAGGTAATTCAGCTCTCAGTCTCTCTAGGACCAAAAGAGACAAGAGATGTAGGAGGAAATGTCCACTCTGGGAGTTGTCGTTGCCAGTGATGTCAGATCTGGAAACATCCTGCTTGATGTGGTCAACAACCACTTAAGCTGTATCTTGGATCTAGAACACTAACAATTTCAGTAGTAATGTTGAGGTGAAAAGACAGCGAGTCCTGAATTCAGAGATAGAAACACATGACTTCAAATCCTGCCTCTATCACTTTTTATCTAGGTGTAGGACTTTGGGCAAGTCAACAGATTCAAGCAGTCCTTAAAGACAATATAATGACAAATTACTGATAAGCTTCAACTGAGGATTTTTCCCCATTAGAAATTCCCCATCCTGATGAAATCACAGGTTGTTCAGATCCCATTCAGCCCACAAAACAAAGATAATTATGTATTGATTTAAGGTTTATAATTATTATTATTTGGGGCAGCTAGATGGTACAGTGGATAGAGCACCAACCCTGGAGTCAGGAGGACCTGAGTTCAAATGTGGTCTCAGACACTTCCTGGCTATGTGATCCTGGGCAAGTCACTTAACCTCAATAGCCTCAGCAAAAAAAATTATTACTATTTATAATTAAGTAGTTTCAACTATTCCTCATTATGTAACATTATCTCATGTGAACTTCATAAACAACTTAAGAAGAATTGCAAGTGATTATGATCCCCATTT
The DNA here is from genome assembly GCA_023553655.1 of Myrmecobius fasciatus. NCBI lineage: Eukaryota > Metazoa > Chordata > Mammalia > Dasyuromorphia > Myrmecobiidae > Myrmecobius > Myrmecobius fasciatus. The sequence continues at coordinate 220,275 of JAJPUD010001089.1, read as the reverse complement.
TACAGATGAGGAAACTGAGATGTTCCTACGTTAAGTGACTTGCCCAATGTCACAGAGCTAGTGTCGAAGGTGAGATCTGAATTCAAGTCTTCCTGATTCCAAGTTTGGCACTATTTTGAGGGAGAGGAAGGGCAATTGGGATTATATGACTTGTCCAGAGTCACAAAGTTAGTAAGTGTCTGAGGTTGAATCTGAACTTAAGTCCTCCTGGGCCTGACTCCAGGGCCAGTATTTTATCCACTACACCCCATAGTTGTCTCTGTTTGGAGCTCTTGAAAAATTTTTTTTCCAAATACTTTTTTTTCTCAATAGTATTCCATTTTCCTCAAAGACATGTAAAGATAGTTTTCAACATTCACTTCTGCAAGGCTTTGTGCTCTGAATTCTCCCCTTCCACTTCCCCTTCCTTCATCTTTCCCCTTCCCCCAGGCTGCAAGCAATCTGATAAAGGTTAAACATTTGGCACTCTTTTAAGCAAGCCTTCTAAACCTTTTTTGTATCAAGGACCCCTTATGGCAATCCCTTCTCAGAATCATTTTTTTTTTTTAGAATTCATTATTCAAGGTAACACTACATTTCACTTAGAAGCAGAAAATAAGGAGGTAATATTTTCCCCATGCAAGTTCATGGACCCCCAAAATCTACCTGCAGACTCCATGGGGGTCTGTGGATCCCAGGGAAAGAACACTAGAGGTCCTTTCCCTCTAGCTCTTAAGCACCGAGTCTCTCTGAACTATCAAATCTTTTCTCCAATCTTGGTTCTCCCAAACTTTAGAAGGGTTCGGCTGGGCCTGGCCATTTCCTTTATTAGTCTCCTCCACAAATAGAGTTTCTTCCTCACTTCTCTATCTTCTCTCCTTCAGTTGGCCCCATTTGGAATATCTAACCTTCACAATTGTCTCTGTTTAGAATAACCAACCTTACCAGTTGTCCCCATTTGGAACATCCAACTCTTCTGATGTTCTTAAAATACCACGCTTCCTTCAAAGATTAGCTCATAACCCATTTTTTGCAAAAAGCTTTCTCTGCCAAGTCCAGTGGAGATTCAAATCATCATCCAAGGAATTCCTACAAAGTTTAAAGGCATTGCCACACAAGCCAGGTTTGAATTATATACAGCATCACATGATTGCCTAGGTTCTTTCTGAATATGATTGTTTTCCCCAATGCAGTGATATATACTCAACAATTCCTAGCATAGTGCTAGCCACAGCAAGCATTCGATAAATAATTATTGATTGGCCTTGTTATCGTAAGAGAACATCAATCTATTTGGATTGGGAGAAAAAGGATGTCAGGGCTTGGGGGCTCCTAGAAGAACTAACAGAGCTGGGATTGATGGCACATTCCCATAACTCCAGATACTAGGGAGACTGAGGCTGGTGGATTGCTTGGGTTTAGTTCTATGCTGCAGTAGGACTAAAGTTGATCATTTGACTGCACTAGGCCTGGCACTGATATGGGCCCCATTAAGCTACCTAAGGAGAGATGAACAAACTGAGGTTAGAAGTAGAATTAGCCAGCTGATCAGAATGAGTCTGGTCCATGAACGAATACTCTCCTTCTCTTCTGGATGAGACTGGAAGACCTAGTCTCAAAAAAACAAAACAAACAGGCAAAACCCAAGGACTTTCAAGATGAGAGGGCCCTTAGAATATAGAATGTCATAACTGGGAGGATGTCAGAGATAGGAGGGGCCTTAGAACAGGGAATGTCATCAGAGCTGGGAGGGGCTTTAGAATATGGAATATCAGAGCTGGG
>JAJPUD010001089.1:197846-218504 GCA_023553655.1 Myrmecobius fasciatus | reverse complement strand
GAGGAGTCTTAGAACAGGGAATGTCAGAGCTGGGAAGGACCTTAGAACAGGGAATGTCAGAAATGGGAGGGATATATAGTGTGTATGTATACACATACCTATATATACATAAGTACATATATAATAAAAAGAGACAGGTAATAGATGGATGAGTGTAGCTGGATGGAGAGGTAGGTAGGTGGATAGATGGGTGGATGTTTAGATGGATGGCTGGCTGGCTGGCTGGATAGATAGATGTCATATATGGGATGTGTTCTGACCCTGTTTTTCACTGATGTAGAGAATTCTCAATGAAGACATTTTCTCAATCAAAATAGATAGGAAATAAATATATGTATTTAGGGTCAGACCTATGATTTCATGGGTATAGAGAGCTCCCAATGAGGAAGGCACTCTCTCTTCTCTCTCTTCTTTTTTATCTCTTTTGTCTCTTGTCTCTCTGACTCTGTCCCAATGCACCAGCCTCAGCGAGCTGTCCAGAGTTCTGAGAGGTTTAGGGAGTCTAGAGACTCCCTCCACTTGAAGCACCTTGCAACCCATTTATAACCCTAGAATTAGAAAATCTTCATAAATTGGACTACTTGCCATCTAGGGGAAGGGGTGGAGGGAGGGAGAGAAAAATTGGAATACACGGTTTTGCAAGGATTAATGTCAAAGAATTATCCATGCATATGTTTTGAAAAATAAAAAGCTTTAATTTAAAAAAAACTCATGGAGTATCATATGATATTCTTCCAGGATCACATCCCCTTTATGCTTCATAGGCAGGACTTGAACCCAGTCCTACACTCTAGCCAGTATTCCACTTTGTTTCTCTCTCATAAGCCTCTATACATAATAGATGCTTCGTAAATCATTACTGAATAGCAGGGCCACCTACCTGGAAGGCTACAACCCTCAAAAGAGACACCAGACAACAGATCCCAGACGCAGAAATTAAACCCATTTAAATGAACACAGGACCTTGCTTACAGGAGGAGCTTAATAAATGTGGGTTCGCTTCAGCTATTTGCCAAACTCCAGGATTCTGCCCCCCATGGCTTACAGCTGTTTCCTTCATTCCTCTCCCCTTGCCCTCAATCTAGCTGTGACCTTATTACTTCTTGCTTGAACTAATACAAAAGCCTCTTCATGGATCTCCTGACTACCAGCCTTTCTTTTTCTATGGGCAATCCAAATGGCCCTGATGAATTCATTTTCCTAAAGCACAACTCTGACTGTATCATTTCTCATCTCAAAGACAATCAATGGCTCCCTACTGTCTATTGAATTATGCTTGCACTCTTCAGGTTAGCCCATTTAGTCCCTCTCCCACATGGTCCCCTATTAGCTTTCTAGTGATATTCCTCTGTCAATCAAAATAAGAGATCAATAAGCTACTATGTGTTGGGTTCTGAGTTAAGCACCAGGGATGCAAAGGCAAAATGAAACAGCCCTTGTCCTCAAAGAGCTTATATTCTTAGGGAGAAGTGGAAACTACATAGACCCAGGTAAGTACATAAAAAACAGACAAAAGAGATTACAAGGTAGCCTAGGAATAGAGAAAAGGGTAGTTTTAAGAGGAAGGGAAGAAAGAAAGGGCCTCCAGGAGGAGGTGGTGCTCAAGCCAGAATGGAGTAGAAGAAGCACCTAATTAAGTGACCTAGTGTGTGTGTGATGCTGTGTTATGTGCTTTGCAAATATTATCACCTTTGCTCTCATTTCAGGAAATCAGGGATTAAAAGAGGCCAAAGGGAAAGGATTTGAGGCACAGAGAAAGTAGCTTATCCACCATTTAATATATCTTTTTTGTTTTGTTTTGGGTGAGGCAATTGGGGCTAAGTGACTTGTCTAGGGTCACCCAGATAGTAAGTATTAAGTGAGATCACATTTGAACTCAGGTCCTCCTGACTTCAGGGCTGGTGCTTTATCCATTGTGCCATTTATCTGCCCCTTTAGATATATATATATATATATATATTTCTTTTTTGCTTCTTTGCCTTTATTTACAACATTCCCTCTACCTGTTAAGCCCTCCTTGAAGCCTGAAAAAATTACTCTTGATGGGGCAGCTAGGTGGCACAGTGGATAGAGCACCAGCCCTGAAGTCAGGAAGACCTGAGTTCAAATCTGGTCTCAGACACTTAACATTCCCTAGCTGTGTGACCCTGGGCAAGTCACTTAACCTCAATTACCTCAACAAAAACTTAAAAAAATTACTCTTGATGAGGAAACTCCTACTAATATTCATTCACACATACATATGTATGTATGAAAAAAGTACATGCATGTGTGTAAACAATAATAAAGTTGACCATGTATTAGTGCTTTAAATTTTACAAAGCATTTTACAAATATTATCTCATTTGAACCTCCCAACAATTCAGTAAGTCTTATTATTCTTCCTATTTTACAGATGAGAACACTGAGGCTTCGAGGGATTAAATGATTTGCTGAGAGTCACATTTCTACTAAGTATCTGAGGCAAGATTTAAACTCAGGTCTTCTTGGATCTATATTCTAAGATCCATTCTAGGAATTCTCTTCCTCCTCATCCCTGCCTCTGGAAGTGCCTTACTTGTTTCAGAGCCTAGCTTGGGCCCATCTCCACCCAAGATCTTTCCTTTTTTATACTCTTTTCCCTGTCACCCAATTGTTAGTTCCTTATCTCTTCATGTTACTTCGTATACTTATATATATATATATATATATGTATATATATATGTCTATTTGTGAAATTAAAAAGTCATAAATGGCTACCAACTCCAGTAGAATGTAAACTCTTTGAAGGTAGGACTGTTTCATTTTCCCTTTGTATCCAGTTAGTGTATAGTGCTTTGCACAAAGCAGACATTATGAATAGATGGATAGATGATAGATAGATAGCAAATAGGTAGGTAGGTAGATAGATAATAGATAGAAAAGAAAGAAGGAAGGAAGGAAGGAAGGAAGGAAGGAAGGAAGGAAGGAAGGAAGAAGGATAAACAAGAAGAAAGAAGGATAGAAAGAAAGAAAGAAGATGGGTGGATAGGAAGAAAGAAAAAAAGAAAGAAGAAAAAAGACCTAGATGGATGGATAAATAGATGAATGGATGACTGGCTGGATAAATAAATATTTCTTGGATTTGTTGAATTGAATGAATTTCTGTCACTGCCCAACAGCCTGTTTTTATTCTCAAATAGTCTCTATTGTGTCACTGTCCTAGAGCCACCCTGAGCTACACAAAAAGAATCCTGTCAATCAGTTCCTGCTGCCTAGGGGCTTTCCTTGGGGATCTGGAACCCCCAGGAGGGAAGGAAGGACAGAGAATCCAATGCAAAGATTTCCTCCAGGAATTTAATTGAATCCAGGCCACTACTGGCCAGCTTTCTCACTACATTGTCTCTCTTAATATCCCCACCTCATTTAGGAACCATAACCATAGGATCACAACTCTAAAGTGGAAAGTCTTCAGAGGACCTCTAGTTAAACTCCTGTACTTTATGGGAGAATGTTGGAGGTAAAATGACTTATCCAGGATCACAGGGCAGCAGTGATGGCTGTTTCTGTCTGAACATTTTCCCCATAACCCCTAGATCTCCCAGATCCTATCTCCAGCCACTGTGAAAGCTACAAGAAGACCACAGCTTTTGGACCAGTCATTCCTTAAATATGGACAATATGCCCAGGGCAGATAGCAAGGCTAGGCATTGAGAGAGAGAAGCAGGGGCAGTTTACCCCTATGCTCTTCCAGGCAGGCTCCTGTTTTCCTACACTCCAAAATACAAAGGGAACTTTAGTGAGGGACTAAAATGCCTGCTTCTGGGAGGAGAGTGCACACCAGAAATGGAAATAGCATTCCCATGTCCCCTGCTCTCTTAAGAAACTTAGAACACTGTAGTCTCTGACAAGCAGTAGCCTATGGGATATATGGCGAAAAGAGAGGAAAGCTCTGGATTTGGAAGAATAGGACCATGGTTCCAATCTCTACTCTGCCACTTTGTGACTTGGGACACATCACTTAACAGCTTCCTTATTGAAAAGTCAGTCAACATGTATTTATTAATTACTATGTGCTAAGCATTCTGCTAAGTTCTAGGAATAGAAATAGGAGCAAAAAGAAAAGCAGACCCTGCCCTCAAGGAGTTTATATTCTAACTGGGGGGGACAGCACATAGAAGGAAGCTAAAGAGAGGAAGGCACTCTGCTCTGGGGCATGATAGAGAAGCTCAGATTGCAGCATGGCTGGTGTGCCCGCCTTAATAGGAGACCATTGGACTATTACACTAGAAGTCTTCTGAGGGCAGGGATTGTATTTTGCCTCTTTTTGTAACCCCAGCTATTAGCACAATGCCTGTCACACAGTAGGTGCTTAATAAATGTTTCTTTATTGACTACAAGAGTTCTGAAGTCCCTGAGTAAATAGAAAGAGACTGTGAAAAATACTTCTATATTGACTCAAAGGTTCAAATACTGGTTGGACCCAGGTTCAAATACTGATTTCTGAGGGATAAAAGATCCTTTGTCTTTGCCTTTTTTTCAGTCATGTCTGACTCTTCAAGTCCCCATTTGGGGTTTTCTTGGCAGACATACAGGAGTGGCTTGTCATTTCCTTCTCCAGCTCATTTCACAGATGAGGAAACTGAGGTCAACAGTTAAGTGACTTGTCCAGGATCATTAGTGTCTGTAATCAGTTCTTTCTGATTCCAGATTCTGCACACTACCCTGCATCACCTAGCTGTCCAATTAAGAGAAAATAAAAGAGAATCTTAGGGGTGAAGGAATTGGAAGGGGGGTGATTTGGGCAGGGAAGAAGAACAGGAAAAGTCTCCTACAGAAAATCAGATTTGAAGAAACTTAAAGAAATTTCAGGAGGCCTGGAGAGACTTGCATGAACTGATGCTGAGTGAAATGAGCAGAACCAGGAGATCATTATACACGGCAACAACAATATTACATGATGATCAATTCTGATGGACATGGCTCTCTGCAACAAAGAATTGTCTCAAACAAGTTCCAATTGTTCACTGAAGAAAACCATATACACCTAGAGAGAGGGATAAGAAATATGGACCACAATGTAACATTTTCATGATCTCTATTGATGTTTGCTTGCATTGTGTTGCCTTTCTCTGGTTTTCTTTTTTTTCTTGTAGATAGGATTTTTCTTGCACAACTTGTCAACTATTATTACATTATTAACATGTAGTGGACTTCCTGCCATCTAGGGGAGGGGAGGGGACTGGGGGTAAAAGTTGTAATGGAGAGCTTTGTAAAGATCAATGCTGGGGAACTACCCATACATATGTTATACAAATAAAAAGCTTTAATAAAAAAAAGAAATTTCAGGAAATGAAGGGGTGCAGGTGAGGATCCAGGGCATTTCAGACACAAAGAATCACAAGTAACACAGATACACAGAGAGAGAAAATGTGTGGCTGGCTCATGGACTGTGTGGAAAGCAGAGAGGAGCAAGCTAGGCTACCACAAGTTTTAAGTATCAAACAAAAGGACTTTAGAGGTGATCCTGGAAATAATAAGGACTCACGGGGGTTTCCCGAGATGGGGGGGGGTGGCTGTGATTGGTCAGACCAGCACTTTAGGAAAAGCACTTTGGCAGCTGATTGGAGGATGGATTGAAGTGTGTGATCTTGAGACAGGGAAATCTACTGAAAATACTTCCAAAGTCCAGGGGTGAGGCAATGAAGGTGGCAACTGTGAGGTTGGGGGAGTGAGGAGGGGGACATGAGAAGATTTTGCTCCTGCCTGGACCCCCCATTTTTTCATTTGCAAAAGGGAGAATAGCTTAGCTAATCTCCAAAGTCACTTCTAGCTCTCTCTCTGTGAACCCACAAGTCACTTCACTCTATTTGCCTCAGTTTCCTCATTTGTAAAATGCTCTAGAGAAGAAAATTATGAACCACCCCACTGTTTCTGCCAAGAAAACCCCTAAATGGGATCATAGTTCTAAATCTGCAATCTTAAATCCATCTCCAAGCCCCTTAGGCAGGAGCCAAGTGCCCTGTTAGATCTGTGCCCTTTCTGGGCAGCCATCACAGTACCATTCACTCTGTGGGTGTCTACAAAAAGCCCTTTGATTGAATCGGCCTCACATGGAACCTTAGAATTGATCCCTTAGTGCAGCCTGACCAGGCACCCCTTCTACAGTCTACCTGACATGATCAACCTGCCTCTCTGCTTGAAGTCACTCAATATGGTAGATCCATTACCGCCCAGTCTGGACAGTTCTCCTGGCTGGGAAATCCTGCCTATGATTTCCACCCTTTAACTACTAGTTCCCTCTTTCAGGGTTCAATGGAGCAATGATGGTAAGTGATTCTTCTTTCCTTTGAGTCAAAGACAACCACCCCCCCCCAAAAAAGCTACAAAATTTTGACTAGTTCCCCCTCTCATTCTATTTACTCCCATTCTCCCTGCTATCTATTCTTTGGAAATCTCCCCCTCTTTCTCTCTTTCCCCCTCTTTCCCCCAGCCAAGGGAATAAGAAAAAGAAAAACCCTCCCCAGATCACCAATTTAAAGTAAAATCAAATCTCCATCCCCCCTACTTTCTTCAGTACCTAATAATCACACTTGTGTGAAGCTGATGCTCTACATAGCAAAAAGGATAAAAAAAAAACCCCTATCCTTGGAGAGAGGAACAATCAGACAACTTTTAAGATCGCAGAGCATTAAGGCATTCCCAATTGGGTTTACTAATCAAACAGCCAAATCCTTCATAACCCACCAATCCCTACAGGGCAATTAAATCCTTCCCCTTTAAAATACTTGCCACACTGTCTGGGGACAGGAGAGAGAGGAATTTTTTTATTTTTTTATTTTTTTTTGCAAAATTCATTTGATAAATTAACCAGGGGAAAAAGAAAGGAGTGAATCAAGCTTTGTTCTTTTCATTTTTTTTAATTACGGAATTCACAATGCCTGAATAATGTTTAATAAGAATGATGAAAATTCCTAACAGTATTACAACACAACTGAAAAGAATTAACCTGGTTACCGTGAAAAATTGCATATTTAATTAAGAACAGAGAGTTCAAAACTATCCAGAGATTTCAAAAGTGCTTTTGCCTAAGGGGCTAAATTACATGCTTGCAGGGTTGCTAACAGAGTTACTCGTACAATCATTACCCAAGCGTCCCCATTAAGTGACAATGGGCAGATGACATTAAATTCATTTCAAAAGCAACAGGGGCTGAAGCATTCACTTGGGTAGTTTAAGGAAAAGCAACAACCCTGCTGGTACAAATCAGACCCCTTGTTGATAAAGGCAATAATTAAAGAATAATGTTAATTAGCTGCTTTTATTTGAAGGGAAGTATGGTAGCTGGAGACCTTCCAGACGCTACTCCGATACCTAACTGTTCTGTATAATAATCTTCCTCATGGAAGATGAAAAGGCCCTTTTTCTGGAGCTGGAAGGAGCTTAGTGCTACTTGGGTACCTGCTGGCTCAATGAGGACCGAATCGTTCCCGGAGCTCCCACTCAGCAGAGACTTTTAAAAAAGGCAGCTTTTCTATAAGCTGTTAGCACTTCCCCTCCCACCCCCCTCAAAAAGAAGTTTGTCATGGAGTGTGTGAAATGAATCATTGACCCACCTGAGGGATTTGACATGAAATGCAGGGATGTAACTTAAGGAAGACCACACTTCGGTCTAATCTTGCCAAGTTTCGGCAGATCTTCAAGAGGGGAACCCAAGAACCAGGGAGCTGATTCTGAAACCCTTATCCCAGAGGGCTGGGCTAGCCAGCTCCAATTCACGGGGATCTCTCATCTCTGCTCCTTCTTTCTCCCAAGGTGTTGTCAACATGCCAGGGAAGAGTCGGGCATAATTTTAAAAGGCACAGAATCATAAATTTTTCCTTTCCTGGCAAACTGATCAAAGGCCTTCCCCGGGATTTGGACGACTGATCTGACGGCAGGTGAGGAACCACCGTCCCAAAGGGGAACAGAGCAAAAGATACGATGGCTCCTTCCACTAGTCAGTTTCCATCAAAGGGACTCACTCGCCATTATTGCTCAGCTGAGTCCTGAAGAACAGAATCAGCTAGTACTAGGGTGGAAATTATAGGCAGGATTTCAAGGCCAGGAGAGCTGTCCAGGGTAGGTGGTACTAGATCTCCTTTATTGAAAGGCTTCATCAGAGGCAAGTTGTTCAAGGGATGTCTGGTCAAGCTAGACTAACCGAGATTCAATGGGAGATCAATTCAATCCATGGGCTTTTTGTGGAGCAAGTGGCACTATGCTGGCTGCCCAGGAAGGGCATGGATCTAACAGGACACTTGACTCCTGCCTAAGGGTCTTGAAAGTTGATTTAAGATAGCAAATCTTGTAGCAAGGCTGGGAATTGAACCCCAGGTCCTTTGATTAAGATTTGTGGGAAAGCAAGAAGGAAGAGTCCAGTTAAAGAGAAAAATAAAATGGATTCTCCTTTCCCAGATGGGTAAACACAGAGACAGAGCACTTAGTAACTAGCCCAGGATCCCCCTGGATAGGCCAGGCTGGGCCTAGAATCTCCCGATTCCCAGCTCCGTGGGTTTTCCCCTTGACCTTTTCCCTCTCCTCCACCTAACAGCATAGAGCTTAATTAGGACATCAAGTCAACCCAATCATGGGGAACCATGTGATCCGGGTCATTATCTTACAAAATGAGATTCTATTTTTCAAGTGCTTTGTGAACCTTAAAGTTATAAATACAAGCCAGCACATCATGATAACAGTCATTGTTGTCACTGTCCCACTAAGCGGTAGTTTGGGGAGATGGAGATGCTCATCAAAGGTCACAGATTTAACCTAATCTCAGGGGTCATCTGGTACTAGATCTTGTTTGACAGGAAGGGAAACTGAGATACAGAGGAGTAAAGTGACTTGGCCAGGTCGCCCTATGAAATATCAGTGGCAGAATTTGAACCAGGACCCTCTGCCTCTGCATCCATTTCTCTTTCTTTCTAATAACTCATAATTATTAACTATTATTATTTCTTCTACCCCATAACCAGGATAGCCTGTGTTGAAGCTGGGAACAAAAGCTTCCAGGGCTGGAAATGAGGAGTCCAGCCCCATTATTTGGTGACTGTCATCTCAGAAGCTGTGCCTCCTGATTCCGAGGCAGGGAGGATAAAAAGGACTTTCAGCCTCAGTTGGAGACCAAACCCAGCATCCCTTTCTTCTCAGGGACTGCCATCCCCTCCATCGGCAGCCCCCCAGTTCCTGTGGGCTCTCACAGGCCTCTCCCATCACAAGACACTCACATCTATGATTTTTTTTTAATTTTAAGAGATGAATTTCACTAAGTAGGGCACGCTCCTGCTTAGCTCTCTGAGCACGGGGCCTCTGGGACCTTCTGACTGGAATTCCCTGCTCAGAGAGGCCAAGGAGTTTGCCCTGGGAGAGGAAGCAAGATCGAGAGGGGAACGGGAGGAACAGCTCCTACCCAGAGCCTACCTGTCGGGGAGCAGCCTCCTTTCTTTCATCTTGGGCATCTGAGGCTAGCTCTCCAAAGCGGGAATCGGGGCCTGCTCTGCGGAGCCGATAAAGTACATATGGCAGAAGATGTCTCAAAGAGAAGTATCTCCATCATCTTCTTCATTTTAGAAAGTGGAAATCTAGAGTTCAGAAAGGAGGAGGGATCGGGCCAGCATCCTACAGGCGGAAAGGAGCACAGAATGGGTGAGAAGCAAGCTTCTCTGATGGCCAAGGCAGTGTTCTCACCAGCACACCAAGGAGGGACCTTTCATGTTGTTATAACCTCGTCCAGTCTCCTGTAATAACAGGTGCCTGTTACTGTTTTTAATGCTAAACCACCAAGCCCAGAGAGATGCTGGAAAATAGAATCCCAGAAATGAGAGGGACTTTAGAACAGAGAATGTCAGAAATGAGAAGTCCCTTAGAACAGAGAATGCCAGAGCTGGGAAAGGTCTTAGAACATGGAGTGTAAGAGCTGGGAGAGGCCTGAGAACAGGGGATGTCAGAGCTGGGAGGGGGGTTGGAACAGGGCATGTTAGAGCTGGGAGGGGGCTTGGAACAAGGGATGCTAGAGCTGGGAGGTGCCTGAGGATATCAGAGCTGAGAGAGGCCTGAGAATAAAGATTTGTGGAAGCAGGAAAGATCTTAGAATAGTCAAGAGTGGAAGAAATCAAAAGTCAGAGTTGGAAGGGGAGGAAGGACCTGAGAATATAGACTGTCAGGGGTAAGAAAGACCTTAGAATATAGAGTGTTTGAGCTTTTAGAGGATGTAGAATATGGAATATCGAGCTGGGAGAAGCATTTGAACACAGGCCATAGATGGGAAGGTCTTTCAAAATCACTTTGTCCAAATCCTTCATTTTACAGAAGAGTAAACTGAGGCTCAGAGAAAAACTGGAATTCACTCAAGAGTTTACAACAGTAGAGACAAGTTCTTTACTCGTGTCTTTGATTTTATTTTATTTTGCTGAGGCAATTGGGAGTTAAATGAGTTGCCCAGGGTCACACCCCTAGGAAGTATTAAGTATCTGAGGTCGGATCTGAGCTCAGGTACTTCTGACTTCAGGGTCAGTGCTCTATCCACTGTGCCATCTAGCTGCCCCTACTCAGGTCTTTTAGCTCAGTGCTCTTCCCTCCCTTCCATAGCACCAAAAGCACCGAATGAGCCAATCTTCTGCATCCCTTTCTGTTGTTAAAATGCCAGAATTCAGAAAGTCCCTTGAAACTGTTGCTACCCTCAATGTCCAGGAAGAAAGGGGGCCACCCCCCCAGCTCCATCCTGCCACTGTGCTCAAGGGCAGGGCATTTGGATATCGATCCCCTTTCCTAAAACCCTCGTGGATAAAAACCCAAGGCAGGAATGGAGCTCCTTGGCAATCCTCCTCAGGTCTAGCCCAGGAGCGGGCCCCACTGCCATGGGTCTCTGCTTCATGAGGGGCTCCTTGCCCCCTGTGCTTCAGAAGCCTCCACCATGTGCCCGCCGCCTGCAAACCCCTGCTCCTATTACAGCAAGCCCCACATTACCAGTGAGTCACTTAAACTGCATTGAGATCAATACTCTGGGGGCTGCTCTCAGCTTTGGGGAAATCATTAAATGTTACACCGAACTAGTCAAAAAATAATTACACAGCAAGGAGACATTAAAAGGCACTGGGGCTGCTTCACAGAAACATACACATGCTCAGAGATCTAAGTGAAAAGAGCAGACTTAGAAGCCCCGCTTCTGACACCGAGCTGCTGGGAAGTCACGCCACCTCCCGGGTCTCAGTTTACTCATCTGTAAAATCAGAGGGTTGAAGAGAAAGGTTCTGATCAGTGACCTTATGAGCCTTCATAGTAGGGAGCAGAAAAGTAAGTAGGTGCATTTCCTCCATTGGGCCTGTCTGGGTTTCAGCTGTTTCACCAGTAAAATGGAAGCGTAGATATTGCCCTTATCATCTCACTGTAATAGCTTCCTAAGTGGTTCCTAACCCCATCTCAAGTAAAGGGTATTCTCTTCCTCCTGAGGAAGCTCATTCCCCTTGTAGAACAGTTCTCTTGCTTAGGAAGTTTTTCCAGACATCAAAACTAAGTCCATTGTTCAGTCATTTTTCAGTCATATCTGACTCTTCATGACCTAATTTGGTGTTTTCTTAGCAGAAATCCTGCAATGGTTTGCCATTTCCTTCTCCAGCTCATTTTACAGATGGGGAAACTGAGGCCAAAAGGATGAAGTGACTCGCCCAGGGAGGAAAGTGAGTCTTCCTGACTCCAGGCCCAATGCTCTTTTCACTGTCATCTAGCTGCATAAATCTGCCTCTTTTTACTTCCTATCCATTGATCCTTATCCAAGGTCCATGGTCGCAAGCAGATGTCACCCCCAGCTACCTCACATAATCCAGACCATGGTCCCCATGGGTCTAAGGCATCAGAGCCCAGTATTAGGAAAACAATTCAGGAAACTACACCTGAGGGAAAGTTTGTAGCTCTATCATGTAAGCAGTCTTTGGATTAGTCTAGAATAGAGTACTGGACTCAGGAAGGCCTGAATTGAAATCTAGACTCAGATATATATTTTACCTGTTGTGAGGATCCAATGAAATAATATTTGTAAAGTGCTTAGCACAATGTCTGATACATAGTAGGTGCTTAATAAATGCTTTTCCCCCTCTTCCCCCCTTCCTTTTTTTTTTCCTGAGGCAACTGGGATTAAGTGACTTGCTTAGGGTCACACAGGAAGTATTAAGTGTCTGAGGCTAGATTTGAACTCAGGTTCTCCTGACTTCAGGAAGGTGTCCCCCCTTCCTTTTATCAGCAGTCTTTACCTAGAAAGCAATTTATTGTGCACTCATATACATCCCTGCATACACTTGGGAAGGAGGAAGCCTGGGGAGTGACAGCTCCCTACCCTACGGTTGTAGGACACAAGCAGAATTGACAAATATAGCATCCTATATAGGAAGCCTATCCTCAGTTCCTAATGGATAGTTCCATCTCCATAAGTAATGGGGGAACAATAATGACGCAAGCAATAATAAGTTTTATTGATGTCTTCTGTTTTAGTATATATTAATTTATTATATTGCCATTATTTATGTTGATGTTAATTATTATTGATGATAATAAATAAAAGTTATCAATAAAACTTTTAAAAATAAAATCAGAGCTATGGCCCAAAGGCCAGAGAATAGATACAGAAATGCAACTGATATGAGTTCTCTCTGGCTTCCTAGAAGAGAGACAGAAAAACTCTTGGCAATAGAAAGAAGGCTGGAGACCTGAGTTCAAATCCTACCCACCGCTCCTTACTCTGGCTCACAATCACAGGGTAGACATTCAATTTAGCTTAGTGCAAGAAGCACTTCCTAGATGTGTGATCTTAGACAAGCCATTTGTCCTTTCTTAGACCTCAGTTTCCCCTTCTGTAAAATAAACCAATTATTGTCTCTGAAATTCCAGTTCTAGACCTAAGATTTCAAGGAATTCTTAGGGAATGATTTGTTTTTCCAAACTCAGGGGTCAAATGTCTCAGGTGAGCTCCGACAGAACACTTAAGAATGGTATGGGCTGCCCAATTGAAAACCAAATATAATATAATGGGGGAGTGGTGAAAAAAGCACTGAGCTTGCGTGCAGGAGAGCGGCTTGGGCTCCCGTCCCAGCTCCAGAACACTTCTAAGCAAGATGAACCCTAGAAAATCGTGAAATGTAAATGTAGAACGGAATCTCTTGAGGGCAACCACCAGGGATGTGCTGGAGGCAGCTCAAACCCAAGGAGCAAAACTCATTGTTAAATTTTCAATTTTTTATAACTTGAAAATCTGCAAAGACTACACAAAAGGGTTTGATTTATTGTTTTGTTCACTGTCTAAAATGAAGAAAGTGATGGAGAAAATGATAAAAATGCAGATTAAACTTAAAAGTGTGTTGTATACATGACAAATATAGAAATATATGTAAAGGGATTGCACATATTTAACCCATATCAGATTGCTTGCTCTCCTGGGGACGAGGGGAGGAGGCAGGAAGAGATGTTTTTAGAACACAAAGTTTTACAAAAATGAATGTTGAAAACTATCTTTACGTGTATTTGGAAAAAATAAAATACTATCTTTAAAAAGTGCATTGTATGTATTTTTTTGGGGAGGACCAGTTATTAAATATTTACGAACACATCACTGATAAAGTCTTTTTTTTGTTTTTATATCACTAGACTTTATACGGTGTCTGGCATAAAGTACAACTCTAATAAATGCCAGCTGAATGGAATGGAGAGGATACTCAAAGGCCTCAGTTTCTACATCTGTAAAATGGAAAACAAATTACTTGCATATTGTTGTTTTTCAGTTCTGTCCAACTCGTTATGACCTCATTTGAGGTTTTCTCGGCAAAGATACTGGCGTGGTTTGCTATTTTCTTCTCCAGCTCATTTTACAGATGGGGAAACTGAGGCAAACAGAGTTAAGTGTCTGCATATAGTAAGCAGACTTATTTGCTGACTGATTCCATCCCTTCCCAAGTGTCACAGTCAAGGGATCATTCTGTAAAATTTAAAGGAAGATAGAAGTAGAAGTTGTGGTCATGAATATAAAAAGACAACAGCATGATGAGGTGGCTGGAATGTACCAAGAAAGGGGTTAGAGTTTGGGGCTTAAAAAGAAAAAAAAAAGTTTTTTTTTAATAAAGTCCACAAGTCTATACCCTTCCCTCTTTATCAACATCACGATTTATTGACTGTAGAGGCCATATTGACTGAATAAATCTTGATAATGACCCTAGCACCAGTCGATACCTGCTTATTATCTCTCCGAGCTGGAGAATTTCATCTTTCGGGATATGAGGTGGGTGACAAAGCAGCCACCTGGTGGTGGAGGGCTGTGTCGGGCCCCCCACTCACAGAGGGGATGGATGGGCAGCCTGACATTTATTTTCCAAGTCTAGAGAGGGAATTATTCTTGTGTTATTAATAAAGAAGCACCAGATTCTCATGTTTCTCAGGCCTTTGGGTACAAATTAATTTCCAAGCGCATCTACTGTGTGTTGGTGTTTCAAATGAGACCTTGGGGAAAATAAATCATAAAATAACCCATGGTTCTTGCAACACTTGGGAGAATTGGGAGGGTCAGAGCTCCCATCGGTCCCTCAAATGCAAATGGAGAGAGGGGTGAGTCAGCCCTAGAATGCCTGGTCACCCAACTCCCACCAAGAGTGGGAAACTAGTTTCTGGCTACTATGGGGTCTTTTCAAATCAAGCAGTGATCTCAAAGCACTTTAAAGGTTAGGTGCCTTCAATCCCCTAACCTAAAATCATGAAGTTAGAAGGAATTAATAGATATGAAAAGAATTCCCAGTTCAAGTCCAATCCCTTCATTTCCAATGAAGAGATGATGTGAGGAGAGGAGGGCAATTCAACTAGCATATAGGAGGTATTCTATAAGTGCCTGATTTGCAGATTGACTAGAAATGCAAAATAACTGTGTGACCCTGGGCAAGTCATTTAACCCCAAATGCCTCAGCAAAAAAAAAAAAGAAAGAAAAAAGAAATCTAAAATAAAAAATAAAATAGCCCTTGCCTGCTCTGAGGGAGCTTACATTTTATTCCGTAACTAGAGAGATACATGTGTGCAATTAAGTAAATAGTAAGTATATACAAACTAACTTCAAGAAGGAAGGGTTAATGACTGGGAAGGATCATATATTTTGAACTAGAAAGGAAGTGTGAGCTAGTAAGTCCAATCCTCTCATCTGGGGATCAGATGGGGAAACTGAGGCCCAGAGAGAGGAAGTAGTTTTATAATATCATTGAACCATAGGTTTAGAGCTGAAAGAGGCCATTTTCATTTTACAGATGAGGAAAAATACAGCAAAGAGAGTTTAGGAGAAGTAACAATTAATAAGTATTTAAGGTAGAATTTGAATGCACCAGGGAGAGCAGAGGATGGAGAGTTGGGGCTGAAGACAGAAAGGCCTAAGTTCAAATTCAGCCTCAAATCTTTAATAGCCATGTGACTCTGAGCAAGTCACTTAATCTCAAGTTTCTCCATCTGTAAAATGGGGATAAAATTAGCATCTAATTCAAAGATCCTTGTGAGGATTAAATGAGATAATAATTGTAAAGCAACTGAACACAATGTTTGGAACACAGAAAATGCTAACTTAGTGTTTATTATTCTTGTGAGGGTCAAATCTTGTGAGATAATACTTCTAAAGCTCTTTATTAAACCTTAAATTGCTGTATAAAAGCAAGCTGTTATTATTATTATTATTATTATTATTTGAGCTTACACCGGTGTCTCACTGACTATAGCACACAATGAAGCATTTTTCTGACTTCTAGTCCTGCTTCTGAACCAGAAGGTGGTACCTGATCCTAGAACCAGATATGGAAGAGACCTTCCACTCTCATTTTACAGGTGGAGAAATGAAATCCAGAAAAAGCAAGCTCACACAGCTAGTAAGGGGCAGAGTACTAATTTGTACAAGGGTTTGAATATCAAGTTCTATCAATAATACACCTCCTTCCTTGCCTCCCCTTATAGTTCCAGACTCACAGTATCTTTAACAAGAATAGCAGACATTCATATGAAAAGGTGCTCCAAATCACTATTGATCAGAGAAATGCAAATCAAGACAACCCTGAGATACCACTTCACACCTGTCAGATTGGCTAAAATGACAGGAAAAGTTAATGATGAATGTTGGAGGGGTTGTGGGAAGGCTGGGACACTGATGCATTGTTGGTGGAGCTGTGAACGGATACAGCCATTCTGGAGAACAATTTGGAGCTATGCTCAAAAAGTTATCAAACTGTGCATACCCTTTGACCCAGCAGCATTTCTATTGGGCCTATATCCCAAAGAAATCATAAAGGAAGGAAAAGGCCCCACATGTGCAAGAATGTTTGTGGCAGCCCTTTTTGTAGTGGCTAGAAACTGGAAATTGAATAGATGCCCTTCAATTGGAGACTGGCTGAATAAATTATGGTATATGAATGTTATGGAATATTATTGTTCTGTAAGAAATGACCAGCAAGATGATTTCAGAGAGGCCTGGAGAGACTTACATGAACTGATGCTGAGTGAAATGAGCAGAACCAGGAGATCATTATACACAGCAACAACAGTACTATATGACGATCAATTCTGATGGACATGGCTCTCTTCAACAAGGAAATGTTTCAAACCACCTCCAATTGTTCACTGAAGAAAGCCATATACACCCAGAGAGAGGGATGTGAAATGTGGACCACAACATAACATTCTCATACTCCTTGATTGATGTTTGCTTACATTGTGTTTCCTTTATCTGATATATCGTTCGTGTAGATAAGATTTTTCTTGCACACCAATGATAAGTTTGGAAATATGTATACATATATTCGATTTGCCAATATTTTAACATAATTAACATGTAGTGGATATCCTGCCATCTAGGGGAGGGGTGGGGAGTTGGGGGGAAAAATTTGTAACGGAAAGCTATGTAAGGGTTATTGTTGAAGAATTACCCACACATATGTTATTCAAATAAAATAAAAATAAAAAAAAAGAATAGCAGACATTTACAAAGTACCTGAAGGTTCACAACTTTGTGAAACATTATTATTATACCCATTTTACTGATAGGGAAACTGAGGCTCAATGAGGCAAGTAGACATCCCAAGTAGCTCAATCTTGGGAAGTGGTTTAAATCTAGCTTCAAGATGACTTTCTGATTAGAGAGAAGGTTCCAGTTTTTCTTCTTTACTGTGCTAGAGATCAGTTTTAAGCTCTTCAAAAAAAATACAATAAACTGGGAATGAGTTGCATCCCAACACCTTTATCTATCTTTGCCATTCTCATAATTAATTGATCTGAGAAGCTACTTCTGGCTCACTCTGTCCTCATCCCTAATTCAGGAAGAGAACACAGCATCAAGATCAGTTACTGCGGATAAATTCTTCGACTTGAAAAGGTTACAAGCCAGAACTAACGTGGAGGGAGTGCTGGCTCAGTGTAGCGTCGAAAAAGCTAAGGTGCAACCAAGTCTGGATCAATTTTCTGCTACTTGGGCCAAATTTGGCCTAACAATTAACACCAAGAAAACAAAGATATTTCCTCACTTTTTAACCAGCCGTTATAGTATGGTATTGACAAGTCATCCCTTCAAGCTGGGGAAACTGAAGGTGTAGTGGAGAGGGTGCTGGGCTTGTAGTTGGGAGATAAGGATTTAAATCCTCACCCTCCTAGTCTAAAGGAAAGTGTTCAAAATGGGAAGTCAGCAGATCCAGGATCAAACGCTACTAGTGATACTTTTTACTTTCGTGAGTTTGGTCAAGTCACTACAACTTCATGGGCTTGGGTTTCCTCTTGGGTAATATGAGGGAGTTGGAATAGATTGTCTCTAAAGTCTCTTCCAGTTCCCACATTATGACCAGATCCAAGTTTTTCCACACCAAAATCAAGGGGGCTAGACTCAATGATGTAGGTGCCCATCCATTCCAGATTATGACCAGATCCAAGTTTTTCCATGCCAAAATCAAAGGGGCTGGACTCAATGATCTAGGTGCCCATTCATCCCAGATTATGACCAGATCCAAGTTTTTCCATGCCAAAATCAAAGGGGCTGGACTCAATGATGTAGGTGCCCATCCATTCCAGATTATGACCAGATCCAAGTTTTTCCACACCAAAATCAAGAGGGCTGGACTCAATGATCTAGGTACCCATCCATTCCAGATTATGACCAGATCCAAGTTGTTCCATGCCCAAATCAAGAGGGCTAAACTCAATCATCCCAGACTCTTAATGCTTTCAATCTTACTGATAGAGAACCTTACTTTTCTAAACTCCCATAGGGCTCTACCACATTTCCCAGGAATGTCATGGCTACTTGGAAGACAACTTCCAATATATGGAGATAAGTTCTAGAAGAATAAAACAGAGCTTAGCTTCTTAAACTAAGGATTTCGATCACCTGTGATTTCTTGAACTGAAGATGGGAGTCATGAAATTATGCTTTATTATCAGTAAATGTTTGATTTAAATATCTATTTTATACACCTATATAGCCGGAATGATATAAAAATTTCTCAGTGAAAAGGGATCACGAGTAGAAAAAATTGAAGAAGATCCGAGTTAGAATATACCCTGGCATCCTGATACCATCCTGACATATGGAAGGGGCGTGATCAGACCCAAGAGGGTTATCTGGTTAAAGCAACTGGCAGAAGGTCAAGGGGAGTGCACTGTTTATCAAGTCTCATTAACAACTAATCATTTGTTTCAGAAAACTAATTCATATTCCAGCCATATAAAATGTGGAAGCCCCAGGGAGGAAGGTCCTTGGAAGTTCCCCCAAAGTCATCTTCAGGTCTCAAGGCACCTGCAGCTGGACTCCTTCCCAATACCTGGCACCTCTCATCCTTACATGGAACCAGTGGGCACCAAGCTATGGGGTGATGAGCCTCTGGAGGATAACAAAGCCGAGGGTGCCCATCTAGTCTCAAGCCATTGTGCTTCTAAGAGAGTAGCTGTCAGGTAATAGAAGCCTGAGGATTTCTTCTGATATGATAAAGAGAGCTTTACATAAAGGAACCTCTCTGGCCATGGAATTATTGAGAGTAGAAAGAGATAATAGAGCCAAATATTGGCCAGTGACATTCACAGGAAGGCTACGGAGAAAAGGACAAGATAGTTCTTTGGAAAAAAGAGGCATATAGAGCACTAGCCCTAAAGTCAAGAAGATCTGAGTTCAAATCTGGTCTCAGACACTTAACACTTCCTAGCTGTGTGACCCTGGGCAAGTCACTTAGCCCCAATTGCCTCAGAAAAAAAAAGAGGCATATAAACAAGAGCCTTTAAGGAGATTGCTGTCCAGCTTCTCAAAGTCAAAAAATTTTACCCAGGTCCCACTACATGGGCAATATCTAGCTTAGGCTCAGAGGAGCCGAGGTTTATAGTGGAAAGAATTGGAAAGAGTTCGTTCAACTACTTTTATTTTGCAGGGAAAATAGGGGCTCTGAGAAATTGTGACTTTTCCCAAGGCCACACAACTAGCAAATAGTCAAGTCAGAGAGGCCATAAATGTCCACATAACACACGTAGAAGACGGTGGTCAATGACCTGAGACAGATACAAAGGGCTTGAGTTTGGAGCAAGAGAAATCAGGAGTCTCCTTCTCTCTCTCCCCTCCAGCCTTTGGGTAATCACTCTTCTTTTGCCTTTTCTTTCTTACAAAAACCTTACAAAGGATTCGGAGAAGCTAAAGAGCATCAAAGATGGTAAAGAGCCTTGAGGTCATGTCAAATGAGGATTGGTTGAAGGGATGGAAAATATTTAAGTGGGAAAACAGAAAAGTTAGGGAACATGAAAGCTGCCTTTAAATATTGGAAGGGTTGGTCTGCAGAAGTGAGATGAAACTTAGCATCACAGATCTAGAACTGGGCAGGGACTCTAGAACTGGGCAGAAACATCAAGACTAACATCTTGACTGATAAGGAAATTAAAGGGATTCTTGTGCATATACAGGGTGTTTTAGATTAGGGGATCTAACTAGAAGGGACTTCAGAGGTCATTTAAAAGCCACTTTGTGGTATGGATCTGGAGTCAGGAAATCCTCAGTTCAAATCCAGCTTCAGATCCTGCACAAGTTACTTGACTAAAGTCTGCCTCAGTTTCCTCATCTGTAAAATGAGAATCGTAATAGCACACAGAGCTGTTGTGAGGATCAAATGAGATAATGTGAGTAAAGTGCTAAGCACTTTACTAGGCACTTAGTAAAAGCTTACTCCATTTCATTTTAGTATTCAGGGAGATAATACATATGAAAGTGCTTTGAAAACTTCAAAGCACAGATGGAAATCTATTATGAATATCCTCCAAGGGGAACTAGTGCAGGAGCTAGGGGGAAATACATGGGATGGGAAGGCAGGGCAGGGAGCTCACCTAAAACAGCAGAGAAAGCCCTCTTCCAGCACACTCACAGGATCAAGGAGTCACCAAAGTTTCTAAATAGAGGCAGGATGATGTGATAGAAAAAGCCCTGGGAGAACCTCACAATGAAAAGATCTGGATTTTAATCTGGGCTCTCTTACAAGATCTCTGGGTGACCTAGTCTATTCTCAAACTCTATGTAAGAAAACCCCATCAAAAAAACCTGTTTCCTTCTTAAAGATCAGAGGCAGAGCAGGAATCTGGAAGCCCCTCCCAGCCCTGATCCCCTGTTCTAAGGCCCTCCCAGCCCAGATCCCCTGCTCTAAGGT
>JAJPUD010001089.1:180842-197455 GCA_023553655.1 Myrmecobius fasciatus | reverse complement strand
AGTCCTGCCATCCCCTGTTCTAAGGCCCCTCCCAGCCTTGACATCCCTTGTTCTAAGCCCCCTCCCAGCTCTGACATCCCCTGTTCTAAGGCCCTTCCCAGTCCTGCCATCCCCTGTCCTAAGGCTCCCCAAGCCCTGACATTCTCTAAGAGCCCTCCTCTGTGACACAGTGACAGTGGCACGTGGGTAACACTGTCCAGCTCATCAATGCCCTTCCTCTAAGACGTTACCCAGAGTCAGCCAGAATACACACAGCTGATGGGCTCTGACCAGGCAGAGCACAGCATTATTAGAGATGAGAGGCTGGTACATTCAAAGCCTGGGGAAGAGATGAAAAAAGGCAACAAGACAGCAAAGGTGAAGACAAGAACGGGAGACAAAAGATTAGTCGTTGGACTGGAGAAGAATAAAACTTAAAACTAAACAGAAAACAGATGGAAGAGTTGTGAATGCCTTGGTCAGCACTTTGGGCTTTATCCAACCAACATGTCACCCTGGATGCTTGACTTTTTCTCCCCCTTCCCCCGCCTCCAATATGGTGCTAGATCTCTTTGCTTCTACTTTGCTAACCTTTCAAATATGTCCCCTTCTCTCACCTGACATTGTCATCCCTCTGGTGTAAAACCTTATCACCTCACACCTTGGCTATTGAAATAGCCCCTCGAGCCTCATCACATACATTGTCCATTTAATGTTAAAATACTCTTCCTATAAATCTTTTTGTTGTTTTTTTTCTTTTTCTTTTTCTTTTTTCTTTTTTTTTTTTTTGCTGAGGCAATTGGGGTTAAGTGACTTGCCCAGGGTCACACAGCTAGGAAATGTTAAGTGTCTGAGACTAGATTTGAACTCAGGTCCTCCTGACTTCAGGGCCCATGCTCTATCCACCGAGCCACCTAGCAGCCCCTCTTCCTATAAATCTGATTGTGTCATCTTCCTCCCCATTCACTAAACTGCAATGGCTCCCTATTACTGCCAGGAGCAAATATAAAATTCTGTTTGTCCTTTAAAGCCCTTCACAACCTGCCCCCTCCTATTTTTCGAATCTCTACCTTGCAATTCTCCACTAGTCTCCTCACAATCTGTGACCCAGTCCCACTGGTCCCCTTCCTGTTCCTGGACACACCATTTCCCATCTCCAAAAAATTTTCACTGGCTCTGTCCCACAATGTAAAATTCTCTCCTTCCTCCTCTCTTTCTCTTGGTTTATTTCATGTCCCACCTAAAATCCTACCTTCTGTAGAATCCTCTCTGGACTCCCCTTCATGCTAATTAATTTAATGCCTTCCCTCCATAGATTATTTCTAATTTATTCCAACTCCATAATTGTTTTCCTTATTACATGTTGTCCTCCGCCCTATAGTTTGTCCATAATTGTTTTCCTTATTATGTGTTGTCTTCCCCGCTAGACTGGGAGTTCCTTGAGGGCAGGGACTGTCTCCAGCACCTAACACAATGCCTGGTACATAGTAGGTGCTTAATAAATGCTTATTTCCTGACAGTCTTGACTGGAAGACTTCTAAACCAGGATCTAGTATTTCATAACAGCTGAATAAATGTTTAGGCAATTGAATGGAATCTCTGGTTCAGAAATGTATTTTTAAATAGTGATGGAAGAAATGGAAATGGGGCCTGGAAGGTGTCTCTTGTCACTGTCCCCAGTGGAGGTTGAATGAATCTGGATGGGATATGGGGGGGGGGAGAGGGAAAGGCACAAGAATTCCTTCCTGTTTGTCTTGAGATGACATTTTCCAGAGCAGCTTTCTGCTGGTGGAAAAGGCCAGCGTTTGGTGACAGGAGGCCACTGAAAACATCTCTAATGGACCCCGTATGCGTGCAATTAATTAATGGATTTATTAATTAGGAAAGGAGTTACTCTTAGGGCTAGAATTGGGGTCACCAGTTTCCAAAGTAAGAGTCCCTGAGCTAAAGATAAATTCTAATTTTCAAAAGCCTTTCTAGCTTCCTCAGCCAGAGTGGATTCAATTATCCAGCCATGTTTCAGTATCACTAAAAGGACTGGCATCAAGAAGTGAAGATGGGGAAATTGGGAAGCCAGGATAGGTTCCCCAAGCCAAAGCAAGGGTGGGGTGCCCCCAATTTTTTTATGGAAGAACACATGTATTGGTAGAGCTGGAGATAAGAAGACTCAGGATTCTGCTTGTGACTGAGCCTCAGTTTCCCTATCTATAAAATGGAGATAATGAAACTTGCCCTGCCTACCTCACAGTGTTGTTTTAAGACAGAATATTGGGGTAACTCAGAGGCTGTCTAGTGCAATACTGTAGCTAAACAAGAATTTCCATTATTTCAGTCTCTGCCTGGAGACCTGGAGTGATAGACTCACTACTTCCTGAAGCAATCTGTTCTATTTCTGGACAGCTCCAATTGTTCCTGACCTCAAATCTGCCTCTTTGAAACTTCAGCCCATGGTTCCTAGTTCAATCCCACGAAGTCAAGCTAAGCAAAGCTCATTTCTCATCCTCATGATAGCTCTTCAAAAAAAGTAGGGAATTAACATATCATTTCCTTAATTTCCCCTTCTCTACATGTACACTCTCAATTGACTATCCTTTGGCACAATCTGGAGGTCTTTTCCCTTTCTGTACTGCATGGCTTCCAGATTATCAATGCCTTCCTTAAATCACTGTGAAGGACTGAATACAATCCTCTAGGAGAGAGCTAATCAAGGCAAAGTACAACAGGATCATCACCTTCGTAGATCTGGATTAGGCCCTCTCTTTATATGACCTCCCTTGGCTGCCATCTTGCACCACTGACTCATGTACTCCACAAAGACCCCCAGATCTTTTTCACATGAAATGATGTCTGACAAGTATTCTATGAACTCTTCTTTAACTAGCCAAATACCACGTATCCTCAAGGTCTACATTAATTCTATTTTTCCAAGCCTTCCCTGACCAACACTCCACACAAATATCACTCCCTTCCCTGACCTATTCTAGCACACTTGTGTGGACCTCATTTTTTTAACTGCCTTATATGATCTTTACCTATTACCCACAATGGCAAAATCACAGATCCCTGTGGATGGCTACATATAAAATGGAATAAAGTCTCTATCCTGGAAATAAATATATCCAGAAAGGGAGATTAAGCCACACATGCAGCAAGAAATGGGAATAACAGTGGCCAGCCTGATTGCTAAATAGGTGTGTGGTGAAATGACCCAGAAGGTGACCTTCAGAACCATGGACAGGTCTTCCATTCAGAGGTTTTCAAAGGACTACCTGGAGATGACAGCACATGGAAGACCAGAGGTCTGAGTCATTGGAAGCATTGACCGCAGGATTCTAGGTTCAGAGATAATAGGGATCTGAGAAATCACCTTATCCATCCTTCTCTTTTTAAAAATTATTCCACTTTATTTCCAGGATTGTATAATCTCCTTCTCATCTTGGCCTCCTCCCCCCACTATGGACAAATCAAGACAAATCAAATGTTACAAACATGTTATTTAAGCAAAACAAACTTCCACTTTAGCCACGTCCACATGTGTATACATGTATATATGTCTCTGAATCCAAGTTGAGTTCATCACCTCTATTTCTATATGATTGCATTATCACAAGAACGCAAGAATTGTGCTAATCTCCTCGTTATTTACAGAGGAAGAAATGGAAACCATGTGCTAAGTGGCTTACCCATGGTCATTTGGTTAATAGGCAGGATTTGAAACAAGGTCTGCCAGACTCCAAGACCAGTGCTCAAACTACTTTGCCACAGATTAGTCAGTCAACAAACATTTATTAAGCACCTACTGTATGCTAGGCATTGCGTAGATCCATAAAAATATCAAAACATTATTTTTGTCTGTGTCTTATTATCCCCTCGTTAGGAAAATGGAGTTTTATGAATGCAGTTAGCAGTCTGGTTCTCCTTCTGCCCATACCTTCTGATAGTACTGGTGGTCATATACTTGGGGATTGAATTAATGCCCCTAGGAATCATTCATTCCTTCTTTCACCAGATATATATTGGGCCCTTGCATTTGAGACTCCTAATGTGAAGATATGGGGTACCTAGAAAGCACAGTGGGGAGAGCGCCTGAGTTCAAATCCAGTTTCAGATACTTAAACACTTACAAGTTATGTGAGCCTGAACAAATCACTTAACCCCAATTACCTTGGAGGAAGGAGAGGGAGGAGAGATAGAGAGAGACAGAAAGAGACAGAGACAAAGAGAAGAGGCACAGATATACAGAGAGATTCAGACAGACAGACAAGAGACAGAGAGGGACAGAGACAGAGACAGAGAGAGACACACAGAGATATAGAGAGAAAGAGAGAGACAGAAACAGAGACAGAGAGAGGGCGGGAGAAAAAAGAGGGCAAGAATATGTGAAGATACCCAACAGGAGAAGGACAATCAGACACTGCCTTCAAGGAGCTTATGGTGAAATAAGCATGGCAAGATACATATTTGAATAACTGTCACATGGAGAACTGTGTCCCAAGAAGGTTCACAATCTTATGCTGCTAGGACTGGGAGAGGGACAAGAGAAGAAATCATAGATAGTTTTGTGGAGAAGCTGGTATCTGATGTAGGTCTTGAGCAATGGATAGGATAATTTAAGATGGTTACCCTAATGAAACATCAAGATGGAGGACAGGTTGCAGAGCAATGAGGATTCAGATTTAGGGGGCCTTGAAAGAGGGACAGAGACAGAGACAGAGAGAAGAGCCACAGACACACACACAGAGAAAGAGAGAGACAGACAGACAGAAACAGAGAGACAGAAAGAGAAAGAGAGATAAAGAGACAGAGACAGAGAAAGAGAGAGACAGAGACAGAGAGACAGAAAGAGAAAGAGAGAGCTAGAGACAGAGAGAGAGACAGAGACAGAGAAAGAGAAAGAGAGAGCTAGAGACAGAGAGAGAGACAGAGACAGAGAAAGAGAGACAGAGACAGAGATAGAGAAAGAGAGAGAGAGAGACAGAGAGACAGAGACAGAAACAGGGCTTGTTTGTTTGTCTTGTGTTTTAACAGAAATGTCATAGAGACAACCTTGGTAAGAATCCAGTCCTGCAGAGTGTACTTTGATTATAATGACTGATTTTGGCCCAGAATAACACCCGGTGAAATACATTTCCCACCCCTTGGTGGAGAGATGGAAGACTATGGATATGGTTTGCTGCAGATGGGATCTGATTAGGTCATCTCTTCTTCCTTTGATTTTACTTGTTTCTGTAATAATATAGTTTCTAGTCTCCACAGGAAGAGAGGTCCAGACAAAGTGCTCTCCAAAATTCAGAGAATGTTTTCTGTTAAGGGCAATCAGGGAAGGCTTCATGGAGGTGGCACCTAAGTTTGCTCTAGACTGAAGAAAAGGATTTCAACAGGATAGATAAAGAAGGAGCACTCGGAAGACATACAGGAGGATCTGCAACCCCCACCCCACTTGAAGATTGTGGCCTAGAAAGCACTGTCTGCTGAGTGGAAATTGGATCTCCCCTTTCACAAAAGCAAAGATCTGACTATATTCTGCTCACAAAATTTCCCACTGTCTATAGAATAAAAGACAAAGTCCTGTGTTTGGTATCTGGCAGGATGTAGAGGGAATAAGCATTTATATAGCACCAACTATATGCCAGGCACTATGATAAGTGCTTTGCAAAGATTCCATTTGATCTGCACAACAACCAGAGGTAAGTGCTATTATTATATCCCCATTTCACATTGAGGAAACTGAAACAGGCATGGCGAAGTGACTTGCCCAGGGTGATACAGCTAGTATCTGAAACCATATTTGAACTCAGATTTTCCTAACTCCAGGCTTGGCGCTCTGTACAGTATGGTGTCACCTAGTTGCCCTAAGTCATACTTTCTACATTTTTGCCAAATTGTCCTACTCTCTGCTCCCAAGATGACAGATTCCCGTTTCCAAGTCTTTATTCAGATGGTTTCCTATGTTTGACACGCATCCTCTCCAGTCTCCCCTCTGCCTCTCGGCACCCCAATTCATCAAAGCTGACCTCAGATATCACAAGAAACTTTTCCTGAATCTCTTGGACACCGGTATCCCCCACCTTTATACTTGAAACTACTTTTTAATTTTTATTTATTTATGTCTTTGTTTGTTTGTTTGTTTGTTTTGCTTTTTGCTGAGGCAATTGGGGTTAAGTGACTTGCCTAGGGTCACACAGCTAGGAAGTGTCTGAGACCAAATCTGAACTCGTCCTCCTGACTTCAGGGTTGGTGCTCTAGCCACTGCGCCACCTAGCTGCCCCCAAACTACTTTTTTAAATCGACCTCTGTCTACACATAGTTTTTATTCATTTTTAAAAATTCACTCACAGATATATGTCTATATATATATATATATATTCACTACATATATAGTTTTTCATATTCAAATGTAAACTCTCTGAGACAGACAAGATTACATTTTTTTTCTTTGTACTCCCCCACCTTCACCTTCCCAACACTCAGTAACTGGTAATTCTTGGAATAGAGAAGATGCTTAATAAATGCTAATTGAATTTAATCCAATGGAGCCTGTAGGTCAAAATATCTCTCTTCTTGCCCTGCTGGGCCAGAGAGAACACAAGTAGTGTGCAGATAAATTAGAATAACAGAACAGGATAGGGAAAGATATTGTATTTATGCAGACAAATTGGAATAACAGGACAGGGTAGGGAATTTCATTGATACACGCAATTCTCTGCTGAGGAAATTGCTTTAGAGATATATAAAGTACGTATACAAATCAAACATTTATTGATGATAAACCATAATTTTACAGATTCCACATTCAGTTTTGAGACCCCATATGGGGTAGCAAATTACAGTTTAAGAAGTTGGGCCAAAAAAAAATCACAAAAAAAAATCGACTTTGTATCCTACTTGTTTAAGAAGCTCTTAATTGTTTTGTTTTGTTTAGCAGTTAGGGCTAAGTGACATGCAGGGTTAGTAAGCGTTAACTGTCTGAGGCAGGATTTGAACTCCTAATTTTGGAGTTGCTATTGCACCGTCTAGCTGCCCCTTGATTTTTTTTTTAAATAGGAGAGTCAACATTTGAACCCAAGTCCCCTGGCTGAAGATACAATGCTCACTCCAGCTTCCATGCTATTCTCTCATCACCACCCCCAGCTCCCAATGATTCCCGTTGGTCTAATGGGGAAAACAAATTCCTAAGTGGGACTCACACTGGGTATTTGAGATCCAAAAGGCCTGGCGGCTGCCCTCAAACATCACCTGTATCAGAACCAGCCATCTGGTAAACACTCTCAAGTTACATCCACCCGGAGCCCCAGCATTTGATTTTTCACAGACATCCTGGCCCATCAGCTCTTGAAGCTGTTATGGTCAAGAAGATCGATGAGAGGGGTGGATGAGGGTCATCCCAGTGCCTGAGGTGAAGGGAAAAAGGAGGTCAGGGAAGAAGCTTCCGCAGCCACAGACCATGATCGGTCCTGGGGCACTGTTCCGGCCCCCAAAGGCTCAGTCTGTCAGTGCTTTGAGGAGCACTGACCTGACTGACCGTAACAGCTCCTGGGCCGCTTTTGTGGTCTTCCATGTCAACGGCACCCACACTCCAGCCCGCCTCCGAAAGTCAATAGACCATAATGGCTCCCAAAGCGCCATTACCCAACAGCCTGGGTCTGAGAGACACCAGCTCAAACAAAGTCTTAAGTACCATTGCACTCCAAGCATCTCATGTGGGCAGCCAGTTCAGGTCCAGAGATTCCTTCAGATTGATTTTTTTTTCCTTTAAATGACTAATGATAATATCAAAATCTTTGCTTCATTTGGGGCTTACCTAATGTATTGGGAGAGATCTGGGGGCAAGGAAAGAAAGGAAAGGCAAGCCTTGGAAAGCCAGCCAATAATCTCTTTTATGTTTTCTGAATAACCACAAGTTTAAGGTCGTCCATAATTAACCGCTTTTTTAAAATTATAAAAAATAAGCAATTTGGGAGGAATTGAGAAATTTTCCATAGTAAACATGTATCTGTATATAGTGTTCACTGCATCACCAAGTAGTTTATTATACATAACCACACAGACTAGATTTGGAATTAAAGGACACAGGTTCAAATTCTTGCCTGACTGCCCACTTACTCTTCACATTTAAGAGGGGGTGCTTGATATAGCAGATAGAGAGTCTGCCTTGAAGTCAAGAAGACCTGGATTTAAGTTCCAGCAGTGGAACACAGTGTCTGTGTCCCCCAGTTATGTGTCTCATAATCTATCAGTGCTGGAGGTAACTCACTACGAGTTTTTCTTCATATTTTAATAACTGTATTTCTATATTTTGGTTTTCTTTGCATTTTATTTATTTAAAAGTATTACTTAGGAAGGAGCCCATCTGGAGGCTTCAGCAGACTACAAGAGGGATCTAGGACGGAAAAGGTAAGTATGCCCACTCGCAGACTATAAAATGGGGAGAAGACACTGACCTATACTGATAGAGGGAGTTCCCTAAACAAATAAAAGTCTCCTTTCTATTAATATCATGGGATCATGATATTATCTATATATCTAGTTATAGAGTTGGAAGGGACCTCAGAAGCCATTTTCATGCAAGGGGAAACTGAGATCCAGAGAAATAAATGACTTGTTCAGAGTCATACAAGTAGCAAGGACAGGATTCAAATTCAGTACACCTACAACCACCTATGAACTTGAGCAAGAAACTAATACTAACAGCTACTATTTTGTGGTGTTTTAATCAATATTATTTTATCTTTGACAGATGAAAAAACTGAGGCACAGAGAGGTTAAGTGGCTTGATCACATGGTATCTGAGGTTGGATTTGAACTCAGGTCCTTCCAACTTCTCTCTTACTCACTTCTTTTCCTAGCATTCTCTTCACCTATTAGGCCAATTTTCTCAGGTCAGAATAGTTCAAGGATTCTTGGGCTCTATTTTTAAAATTATATATATATATATATGTATATATATACATATATTTAATATATGTGCACTTCAATATATATATTTGTATTTATATTTCAATATAATAGATTTTCTTTTGCAATCCTATGTTCTTATCTTATGCATTTAAAAACTTTCTTCTCAAGAGTCCACAGCCCTCACAGTAAATGGAGCACCTGCCCTGAAGTCAGGAAGACCTGAGTTCAAATCTGGTCTCAGACACTTAACATTCCCTAGCTGTGTGACCCTGGGCAAGTCCCTTAACCTCAATTGCCTCAGCAAAAAGCAAAAAAAAAAAAGAGTCCACAGCCTTCACCAGACTCACAAAAGAGTCTGTGACATGCATTAAAACTAAGAATTCCTGGATTTAGGTCACCTTCCAGCTCTCAGTGAATGAATCCATACCCTAGAACAGGCAGCAGAAGCCTCTGGTGACTCAGTGCTAAACTAGTCACAAAGACTTGGATTCAAATCCAGTCTTAAATACTTCCTAACTGTGTCACTCTGGGCAAATTACGTATCCTTCCATCCTTCAGTTTCCTTATCTATAAAATGGATTATAAAATCCTCCCAGGATTGTTGTGAGTGTTTGCCAGGTTCTTAGAGAAGTCAAATGTATAGTTTATCTTATAGGTCCAATTTCTTCATCATGGACACTGGAGAAAAAGGGAGTGGGGAGGAGAAAAACAAGGAAAGAAATGGAAAAAGTTCCTCAAGTCTGTGTTGATATTGCCCCAATACCGCCAGCTACAAAGCTCCCACTCCCAGCACCTGCATTTTCCTTCAAGGCTCCACACAGATCTTGCACTTTCTCCAGAAGTTTTTCTTGATCCTTTAAAATAAAAGAGTTGTGGCAGACAACATTTAGGGTCCTGTAGCTTGAAATCTGGACAACCTCTCAGCTAGTCCTACCCTCTGTCCTCCCCAGATATTAACTTGGATTTACTTTGTGTATTGTTTGTATAGATTTATCTGTGTGTGACATTTCCCACAGAGACTGTAAGCTCCTTGAGGGCAGGAGCTGTCTCATTCTTGTCCTTATATTTCTCCTGCATAGTACCTGACCTGGCATATAGTAGGCGGTCAATAAGTTCTTGAATTAAACTGAATGTGTGTATAACCATATACATCTGGGGGCAGTTAAGTGGCGCGGTGGATACAGCACCAGCCCTGAAGTCAGGAAGACCTGAGTTCAAATCTGGTCTCAGACACTTAACATTCTCTAGCTGTGTGACCCTGGGCAAGTCACTTAACCTCAATTGCCTCAGCAAAAAGAAAAAAAAATAAGCATATACATCTGTAAATATGTATTAAATATACATATATCTTTACATAAAGATATATGTATGTATGTATTTATATAGAGAATTGTACATGTGATTTGTGGAAATATCTGTATATAGATAGAGACAAACTATACATATATATTATACATGTGTATACATGTGTGTGTATATATATATATATATATATATAACAGAAAGATGGAAAGAAGAAGAGAAATGGAGAGAGAGAAATACAGATAGATGGACAGATAGGTAGACAGACTGACAGATGGAAGCAAAGAGATAGACAGACAGAATGACAGATGGAAGGACACAGAGAGACAGGCAGACAGACAGTTATTTCCCTGAAATCAAGATCTATTTGATTTTTTGTTTTATTGTCTCAAAACCTAGCACCTGCTTGGTACCTAGTAGCCAATTAACAAATGCTGATGGTTTAAGTGGTTGATTTCACTGGGCTGTGAGTTCCCTCTCCCTTTGATGCTGGGGCTCGTGTTATCTCTCTACTTGTGGCCTTCACACCAAGCACAACATTATACATACAGAAGGTGCTTAATAAAGGCAATGGCAGGTGAATGAAAGAACAAAAAGGCACCATCTTAGTTTGATCTCACCTGGATTATTTCAATAGCCTCCTAATTTCTCTCCCTGTCTCAATTTCCTTCCTACTGCGATCCCTCCTCCACACAGCTTATAAAGGGATTTTCTGAAAGTGTGTCTCTGACCATCTCACCCACCTATTCAATAAACTCCAGCAGCTTCCCATTACCTTCAAGAATACATTGAAACTCTTAATGTTGGCACAGAAAGCCGTCCACAACCGAGCCCCAGTCCCATTTCCCCAGCCTTTTAAGGCAGGCCTCCGTCCATACCCTGGACAATGCAGCTCTGCTGGCCTCCCTACCTTTCCTAGAACACATCACTCAGTCTTCGCACTATCTGCCCCTCGCCTGGAAAACTTTGCCCCTGACTCCCCCCACTGCCCAACCTCGCCCTCTGAGTTTCTTTGGCAGTTTCCTTCAAGGCTCAGCTCAAGCCTGACCCTCTGCCAGAGACCTCTCCTGATACTCCCACCTTCTAATTGTTCTCCTTTTAGAGTATCTTCCATCTGCTGTGCATATATCTTGTATGCATGGTTATTTGCATGTTGGCTCCCCCATTAGAAATGTGAGTTCCTTGCCTTTCTTCATCTCTCCAGCACTTGGCACAGTATCTGGCACACTGCAAGCAAACGCTTGCTGATTTACAGATTGATTGATTGAATGTTCTGATTTTAGTCGGCTTGCGCTAAGGGACCGAAGCATCCTTCCCCAAAGTGCCTAGGAACGTAATAATCCTTGAGAGACATCGTAGATTAGAACGGCTAGACAAAAAGGCTCGACTTTAAACTCCATCTTAAACAAAGATAGAAGGAAATTTGCTTATCCTCTGAGACTCAGTTTCTTCCTCTGTCAAAAGTGCAGCCATCACCTCGTCTGCTTCTTGTGTCAAATAAGACAATGGATGGAAGTGTCATATAAATGTAAATCAATAATTATTTGATCTCTCAAAAATGCTGTTCCCTTATAACTTACAACTCCTCAGAACACTTGTGTTTCTCTTCCTTCTAAATAACCCCAGGAGGGAGGTAGGAATAAGATAAATACCCGGCCCAGACATTGGGAGTGGAATAGCATACAACACGCTGTTTTGAGAATTAGAGGTCCTGGGTTCAAATCCCACCACTCTCTCACTGAATCTGGCAACTCATGTCATTTCCCTGGAAAAGGAGGATATTGAACTTCCTGGCCTTGGAGACCCCTTTATAGCCTAAAATAACTCACATTTCCTTAGCATATTATGGCTTACAGAGAGTATTTTCCTTTCTACCAATCGGATCGAGCAGGTAGTGAGACCCTTAACCTCATCTCACAGAAGAACAGAGAAGGGGGTGACTACCCACAATCACACTGCTAGTTAAAAGTGTAAAAGATGAGTAGTTAGAATTCAGATCCCTCTGGACCGCAACTATAATACTCCTTCTATTCTTGTTGGACTCTCCCCGACCCTATTTTGGGGTTTTCTTGGCAGAATCATCGGAGTGGTTTTGCCATTCCCTTCTATAGCTCATTTTACGATGAGGAAATTGAGACTGATAGGGGTAAATGACTTACTCAGGGTCACACCGCTAGAAGTGTCGGAGGCCGGATTTGAACTCAGGAAGATGAATCTTCCCAGTGCTCTATCTACTGTGTCACTTTACAACATACTTAAAAGAACATCTGATTTGAAGTCAAGTAGGCTGGGTTCAAGTTCAGACTTTGGGCAAGTGAATTCCCATTTCTGGATAGATTCCCTCTGTGGTTGCCAGATGGAGGGGGCCAGGGAAGAGAAAGAAGGAGAGGAGAGGTGGGAAAAGGAGAGAAAGAAGAGAGGGAGAAAGAGAGAAACAGAAGGCAGAAAGGGAGGCAGAGACACAGAGATAGAGAGATTCAAGTCCCATTGCTTTGCTGGTGGCAGAAGGTCTAACCAGACCAAAGGTGTTTCCATTTGCAGCCTGTACTCTTTGAATTGACCATACTGCCCCTCATTTCCTTGGCACTACCCAACTGAACTCACAGAAGGGAAACTGCCCAGGAAATCAGATTCAGAGACTTCAATAGCCAAGGCCAAGCCAGTCCATGGCTTCTCGCAGCCCTTTTCTCCCCATCTGCCTGCACCAGTCTCAGAGGTGGACAAGTGGGTGGCCCCACATGAACTATGCTTTAACAAAAAAAAATTTAAAAAGCCAATAGTGTGAAA
Source organism: Myrmecobius fasciatus (assembly GCA_023553655.1). Lineage (NCBI taxonomy): Eukaryota > Metazoa > Chordata > Mammalia > Dasyuromorphia > Myrmecobiidae > Myrmecobius > Myrmecobius fasciatus. The sequence goes on along the minus strand of JAJPUD010001089.1, from coordinate 184,489 downwards.
ACAACAGCTCTTGGGCAGCTACGTCTGCCATCTCCTCGAGACAAATTTAGAACCAGTCCGGGGTTGTTTGCGATTCCATCTGATAGAAGAAAGGTTACCACCACAGACAGCAAGTGGAATATTTCTGAAGTGCTGAGACACCAATCCACGCTCTCTATCTTTTTAACAGAAGGTTTAAAAAAAAAGAAAGAAAAGGAAAAAAACTCCCTGATCTATTTAACAACACAGCATTAATCTAAAATAACCAACAACTGAAACTGTGAGGGATGAAAGGTCATTATTTATTATTTCTTTCAGCAACTCTAAGTGTGCCCACCGTCAAGCAATCAAAAGGGGAGTAAATCTTTGAGAAGCAGGAGACGACTAACCCTAACCCCCCCCCCCCGGCCCTTTTCACGTCCCCATCACTGAACGGCAAAATGGAAGCAGGATGATGTAATTGTCCCCCTACCCCCGCCCCAACACACACACTTCATTGCATCGATAGTTATTTAAGAAAGATTCACCAGTTAACTCCAGTTCGACTGGTAGTGCCTCCTAGCCACCCCATTCTCCCCACTAACAAACACCCCCTTCCCGCCATGGCCTTCTGTCCCAGGGAATCACAGAGACTCCCAGAGAGAGCATGGCAGGATGGAGTCGTCCACTGGGGGCTGGCTACCGATGGAAACTGATTCATTTGAATGTTCATTGTTCTCTTTATAGATAATGGGGTGGGGGTGTTAGGGAAGGGGCAGAGGATGCCAGGGCCATTTCTCACCTTCCTTTCTCATTTCTCTCTACCATAGGCTGAAGATCCATATGGGACACAGATCTCAAAAGAGTCAATCTTTAAAAGACAGCTTGTATCTCGTGGGGGAAGGTCACACTAGGCTTTCCTGCCTACCAATACCGCACCCATCCTCCCACCCCCCCCCAGCAAGAACCCGCCATTAAGCCAAGTTTCCAAAGTTAAGCTTCATCCAACAAAACTGATAGCTTATTTACCGCTGTCATCTATAGAAAGAAGAATTTTGACACATTGTTAAATGATAGCACATTTAGATAAGTCAACCTGTCATATCATGTAATGGATGTCTAAATTCTCTCTAGCTGATATGTAAAATTTATGCTCTTCAGAATATCATAAGGTTATAATATTTTAATCACATCCGCATTCTTTCCCTAAACTTTGAACAGTGGAAAACATTCCATGAAGCACAATCTCAGGCAGGTGCTTTGCCAAAGTCTGCCACCAGCCACATCAGCCGCCTCTCAAAGACAGGAGACACCTCATCCTTCTACTCAAGTTCTTCCCCCAAACTCCATTCAATCTGCTTCTCGGCCCCACTTCCTATAAGAGCCTCTGTGGCTGAGCCAATTCTTCCTTGATAAACACACTCAAGCTGCAACCATCATCGTTTCGGTTCCCTGACAAGGGGAGATGCTCAAATCTAAAACCGACCCAATCAGGTCGATCTCAGAGATGGGAATCTGCATTCAGAATGAAAGCTTCTGACTGGTACTGAGCTTTCCCCCAAAAACCTCATGGGAAGAAAAAAACCAAGGGTGATTCAGCTAGCAAAAAAAATAAAAAAAAAAATTAAGCCCATCCTCTGAATGTAATAAAAAAAATTTTTAAAGGCTGCAAATTAAAGCAAAAAAAAATCATAAAGGTATGAAGAATCCTGTTATGGCTATGATACACAGGAAAGCTGTAAAAAAATACTGCATTAGTAATGTACACCATAAAGCAATCTCATAACCAAATGAAATATGCCCCAGCATTATCTCGGAGAGAATTTTATCTGTTCTCATCTCCTCGACTGCTAGCAGGAAGGGGGGGGGAAGGAAGGGGGGGAAGACTGGGCAGCCGGGGGGTCTGTCTCTCTGATCAAAGCATTCCAGTGTTGGAGCCTATCATCTAACATGCTTTACATATGTCCACAATTCATCACTGCTGTCCACTCTGCCTGTCCTCCCATTCCAGGTAAACAGCCCTGCTGTGTACAGATGTGGCCTTCGAGGGAATCATAAAGCGAACAGTTTCCTTTTCTTTCTTTCTTTCTTTTTTTTGTAAATAGAGGGCACTAGGCCAGGCTGGTACAAGGTCACCTTCCTTGCCAGGATCCAGGGGCGGTGCCGGCAGTGTGTCCTGGCCCAGCGGCAGCCCCTTCTGCTGGGTTGTTCACTTTCCAGCTCAGCACCCAGACGTAGCTAACCACTCAACCAGAACATGGAGAGAATTAAGGCTATACAGTCAGGCTCAAAAATCAACCTGGGACCCGTGTCTTATCTTCTCAACAGCAAGTGGACAAAAGTTTTCCATTTCAGTCAAAACTAGTGGCTTTCTCACCTCCTGTTACCCTATTCCCTCTTCAAACCGAGAGAGACAGAGAAAGAGAAAGAGAGAGAGAGAGAGAGAGAGAGAGAGAGAGAGAGAGAGAGAGAGAGAGAGAGAGAGAGAGAGAGAGAGAATTGCATAAATGTCATCAATGTTATGTATCAGAGAATGGATGATCCCTAGGAAAAAAAAAAAAAAGCATTCAGTTCCGTAATCTGTCTGGAACAAAACTGCTGTAAATAACCATTGGCAGTAGCTGCCCATTTGTGATACCTGTATATACTTTCCAGGGTGGAGTACTGCAAATGCGGCCTGTAATCGGCTTAAAAGCCCCAATATTTTTTTAAATGCTGGGGCTGTTGCTTCATTATGGAGCCTCTGTTCTATTGTATTTTCGAGTGCTCCCATATGAAGCAGACAGCAGCCTCTGGAACCCTGGAATATCCTACAGGGATAAAGTCATTTAATATCCATGTAAATGAGCCGACTCTCCTTTCCCACTAGTTTCCATGTTGGACTTAAGTCTGTTCATTACTGGTCACATTCACAAAGCTATTGTTTTAATATATGGCAGCTACATACATCTTGTTCACTCTCCTTTTTTTCATCTGCTTCTCATTTCTCACTCCCATCAGATGGCCTGAATGTAAACACTGCCCCCCCACCCCAGGTCAAATGTCCTCTTATACATTTTAACAAAGGGCTTATGGTTAATTTCACAGACCGATGGCACTCCAGCTGAACACCGGATCTCTGTGACCTAAAGGGGACCACAAAGGAACAGACAGGTCTCTCCTGCCTCAGAGAAGAGATGTACACTATCTCAGGTCTCCAACCCCCCTAGACCTAGCTACTCTTCTCCCCCACCTCATCCAGAGCTAGTCTCACCCCGAGCCTGGTTGGCAAGATTGAATATTAGTTGCCTAATGAAAATTTTGTTAACTGACATTCAGGGATGAATGGAATCAAGTGGCAGGGCTGTAAATCTCTACGCTAAATTCTCAAGACCTGAATAACAATGGGACCACAAAGGGGGCTCTTGCCAGCCCCAGCGATGATTTCCTTGTTCCTCAGGCTTTCTCCCCTGTCTGCTTGCCACGCTCTTGTCATTCCTTATGTTACAGAACATCAATCATAAATAAAGAGCCGGTGCCCTCCGAGTACCCAGCTCTAATTTACAAACATTAGCAGGGAATACAATTACAATTGGCCTTCATCCCCCAACACAGGGTAGCCAGCCCAACACGCTCCCTCACCCCACTCTTTGAAAACGTTTTTTTCTCTCTCCCTCTCTCTCTCCCTCTCTCTCTCTCTCTCTCTCTCT
>JAJPUD010001089.1:144622-178598 GCA_023553655.1 Myrmecobius fasciatus | reverse complement strand
TGTGTGTGTGTGTGTGTGTGTGTGTGTGTGTGTGTGTGTGTGTGTGTCGCGCTCCCCAGCCCGGTACCAGCTCCTCACCCCCTCCCTTCCTCCTCCTCCTTCTTCTATTCCTTCTCCTCCTCCTCCTTCTACTCTTCCTCCTTCTCCTCCTCCTCCTCCTCCTCCTCCTCCTCCTCCTCCTCCTCCTCCACCTCCTCCTCCGCCCCGCCGCCGCCGCGGAGGATCGCAGGAACCGAGAGTGCTGGGCAGCAGCAACAGCAGCAGCAGCAGCAGCAGCCGGCTGCTGTCCCCCTCCGACCCCCCGGAGCGGAGGGCGCGGGCGGAGGCGGGGAGTCTGGGAGCCTCCGGCGGGGCTGGGCTAAACTAGGGGGGTTGGAGGGACAGACACAAGGGTTTGGGGAGGGGGGGAGTCGGAGAAGGCGCCAGCGCTGCCCGCTGCTCTGCTCACTGCCCCTCTAGATCCTCTCCCGGGCCCAAGTAGCGCTCCAGCCATTGCCCCAAGTCTGGGGGCAGGGTGCCTCAGGATCGCACTTGACTTTGTCTTTTTGCAAACTTATCAATACTGACGTAACATGGAGTGCAGATCAATGGAGGCAGCAAATCCGGAGGGGGGGAGGGGGGCTAGCCGGCCTGGCGGGAGATTGGGGGGGGGGCGGCTCTGGGGCCTGGAGGGGGACAGTTTCCCTAACTGGGGGAAGGGAGGAACTCGGAGCTTCCCCCGCACCTGTTCTCTTCCTCCCCCTCCCGGGAAAAAGAAAGTTCAGACTTTGCTAGGATTTCTGTTTTCTTTTGCAATCTGAGCTCCTAGCTTCCTGTGGCCTTGGCTTCTCCGCCCCTAACCTGTCTGTATCCGGAGATCCCGTCTCCCCTAGCCCCCCAAGCCCAACTCTGGGGTCACCACTGTGCGACCTTCCCCAGCCAGCCGCCTCTGCCTTCTTAAGATCACCCCGAGCTGCAGCGCTCGCGAGCGTCCCATTATCATCACCAAAATCATATCGTGGTGGGGGCGTGGGGGGGGGAGCGGAGGAGGGGACAGCAGCTCTGGCTGCAGCTAGGAAGCTGGGGACCCTCTGGGACTCTGACCATTCCCACCCCCACCCCGCACGCCCCAAGGGCAGTCTGGCTAGCGTCACACGGGGACTGGACCACAGGGAGCGCAATGTTTCTTCTCGGCTTTTTGATCGCCGCCCCCTCCCCCCCCCAGCCCGCCCCTTTCTGGCGTCTGTTCTGGGAACACGTGTGCCCTGGCTTGTCAGCCCGAGTCAGGAATATAAGCACACGGCCGGCCAGGCAGCATCCCATAGACCGGGGAGGATCCCACCCAGGAATCGGCCTGGCCCTGGGGTGCCCCAGTCTACCCCACTCTCGACTTTCCAACTACGTTCTCTATATCACAACCTCCTGTGCCCCCACCATCACCTCCAAAAAATAAATAAAAAAGAGAAAGAATCACTGTTCCCTTTTTTTTATTTTTTAAAAATTGTTTTTATGGACAGCAAATGGAAATGATATTCTGTTTTATGGCCAAGCCAGGGCTCCTTACATCATTCTTGTTCTGGGACAATAGATCAATAGAGAAGGTTATAAAAAAGATAAAGTTTAGAAGAGTTGGAAAAAAGAGCAAATCATGACGGCTATTTTTGATGATTTTCCAATATTTGCGCCTGGGAGCACGTGCTTTGAGGCAATTAAAGTTTTTAATGTAATGTAAATAATTGTTTCATAAGCCTCAGATGTTTGTCTGAAGAAGGTGGGATCTGGTGAGCTCACAATCATTCAGGCTGTTTAAGTGAGCCCTGTGCTCTCTTCCAGGATACAGTGTTTCTGTTACCTTTCCCCCATACATCTTCCCGGAGCTTGGATAAACATATTAATGCAAGAATCGGAATATGTTGGAGTCCCAAAAGGCGAGCTGTACACTCGGGATACCCAGGCAAGAAGTGAATTAAAAAACCATTCTGAGTGAACCTGGGTGATGGTGGAGGAGGTACAGGTTACACTTCTGCAGCAAATAAATTTCATCTTCACTCTTAAAGACTTCAGTGGGGGGTAAATTACAGCCCTCTCATTTTCTAAAATGAATTTAGAAAAATTCTATAAACAGAAATTTGCAACTTTTCAATTGCAGCCATTTTCTCTTAAGTACCATTGTAAGCCTGCATCTTTGACCTTCCCTTTTTGGGTTTGTTTAAAAAAATAAAATAAAAAGGACTTAAAAGCATTCACATCCAGACCAACCTCCCTCCTCCCCTCCTCAACTTTATTTTTAAGTAAATCAATATTTTGTTTGTATGTTGTCTTTAAAAAAAAAAACACTCAACAGTAATGTCTCTCTTTGTTTCAGCTGCTGGAGACAATTCTGCCTCTAAATAAAGATTTGGGAACTTCCCCTGGATTCAGAGCTAATACACTGCACCTTTGGCCCTAATAGAAATTGCCCTGGCAAACATGCTTATATTAGAGCAGCAAGGAAAAAAAATCCAATAATTCAGATTGTTTTAAGTCGGTGATATTTCTAAGTGACTTAATACAAAACGGGTCTCCGAAGAATTCAAACAACCTTAATGGTGAAAGTCGCAGCACCGCAGAGAATGGGCTGGCTACATAAATACTGGATGATGGTGTCTCTCTGTTTGTGCCGAAACATATTAGTTTTGCTTAGTGGGTTATTGCTTTATTCACAAAATAAATTTCAAACGTCTCTCTGCAATATTCTGAGCACACAGTGATAGGATGCCTTATTAGATGTGGAGGCTCATATTAGGAGGGCATCTGTTCCTATTTCAATCTCGACAATAATAAATTAAACCTTTAAGGATTTCCCCTCCGACAGAGTTTGCTCAAAAGAGCTGTGATTGTGGGTGGTATTTAAGAGGCACGTGGGCAGGCTTTTTGTGGTCCAAATGGTAGGCTAGATCATGTCAACTTTCAACTTCCTAAACCAGGATGGTTTTTATGATGCACCGTGCTGAGGTCATTCTGGCACCGTCCTAGTAACAGCCATTGGTTGATGCAATGTGCCAACATATTTCATATGGGCAGCTCCCCAATTTGGCACTTTCTCTGTGTATTCCTGATTCTAGAGGCCATGAGACTACAGGTATTCCTCAGCTACACTAGGTAGATGATTTCAGGGAAACACAAACTAATCCACCTTTTGTTGTTCAGATAGAATACTGGCCGTGGAAGATTTGGGGGACCCCAGGTACCTGCCTCCTGGTCGGGCAGATTACCTACAATTCCCGGCTTTGCTGGCCTTGCCACCATGGGCATGGCAAAAGTGTGTTAAATCAATATTAGGAGAAACAATGTTATGAGGAACAGTTTCTTAAGGTCAATGAAAATTCTTCACGACCTGGTTCTCTTTTACCTTTACGACCCTCTTACCCATTTGTGACTTTTCTCCATGCACTCCATAGTCTAGCTTCTGCTTTCCCTAATATTATTTTATCTTGGGTCCTCAATTTCCTTCAAAATGAAGATCAAGGACCTTCTGTAAAATGTCTTTCCTATCTCCTTCCAACTGTTGGTCTCCCACTTCCACAAACTTACCTTATATTTTGTATAATTTTCCCTCAATAGAAATTGGACAGATTTACTTTTACTTTTGTAACCCAAGAACCTAAGGCAAAGGCCTGGTCCAGAATAAGAACTTAATAAATGCTTGTTGATTGATTATTATAACCTAAATGTGACCGGCCACTCCAGTGCCTGTGGTAAGGAGCCAAAGAGAAGCTCTTAAATCAACTTTTGAAGAAAAATTCAGTGATAGTTGGAGAGACACCTGAGTCTATGTCATAATGCCCTATGGGGAGCTACTAACACGACTAAGGAGAATGAAGGCAGAGCCAGGCCAGAAAACTGGAGGGTAGTCATTATAGGGCCAATTGAATTGAAATGGGCCTCAGAGGCCATCTAATTCAGTTGCAGAAAGGATAACTGAGGTCCAGATACATAAAGTATTTCATCTAAGGTCACACAGATAGGAATGTAGCAATGGCAGGATTTGAATTCAGGTCCTATGATGCTGAATTAAGCTTTTTTTTTTCCATTGTATCATGCACCTGAGAGCTTGCTATTTCAACTGATTATTCTGCTAACCAGATGTTAAGTGTTTCTGTCTGAGTCTCAGTTAACCTCATCTCTGAAATGAGGAGATTGGATTAAATAGCTTCATAGATAAGTCCCTTCTTGTTCCATTCTCTGAGCCTATGATACTGATGTCATCACCTTCTAGATTTTAGTACCCTGGACAGAAGGTGCCATCTCTGCTCTGTAATTATTATCATTATTATTTTAATAGTTTCTGCAGTCAGGAAGTTGTTCAAACACTTTTCAATTGCGTCTGACTCTTCAGGACCCCATTTGGGGTTTTCTTGGCAGAGATATTGGAAGGGTTGGGCATTTCTTTCTCCAGCTCTTTTGACAGATGAGGAAACTGAGGCAAATGAAGTTAATTGACTTGCCCAGGGTCACACAGAGCATTCCTTGTTTGTCCTTGTTTTTGAAGAGAACCATGACTTCATGTCATGCCTTGCAAGTGAATTGGATATAAGTGAGGGAGGGCTGCGTAAAGTCACCAGCCTCACTTTCCTTTCCAGAGCCTTCTGGGGCCAGGGGCAAAATAGAGATCAGGATGGCTGGAGATGGCCTAGGATGCTAAGGTCTTTAATAGGCTTCAGTTTGATTGAAGCATGCCCATTCAGTGATTAGGGATAGGTAAGAAATGAGGCAAAGAAGGGTCTGTCTCCCCTTGCCAGGGTCACACAGCTAGTAGTAAGTATAGGAAGCCAGATTTGAACTCAGGAAGATGAGTCTTCCTGACCCCAGGCCCAGTGCTTTGTGCACTATGGCTCCACCTAGCTGCTGTTCATCCTGATCATGGCTCTATGCAATATTAACTCACATTTCCATAATTGACCCTTCCTTCAATAGCCTGATGAGGTAGATAGTGCAGTGTTACTAAGCCTATTTGAAAAGGTGGGAAATCGAGACTTAGAAGAAAAATCATAGATTTTGAGCTGAAAGGAACCTTAGAGACCTATCTCTAGTTCAACCTTGGTTGATTTTATTTTATTTTATTTTGTAATTGATTTTTTTTCAAATGATGATTTGCCTCCTCTCTCTCTCCCCTCTGTCTACCTCCCTCATGAGAAACAAGGGAGAAAAATCTGTTACAAGCATGTAGAGTTAAGCAAAACAGTTTCCCCCCTTGGCTATGTGTACACACACACACACACACACACACACACACACACACACACACACCTCTTGTCCATAATTTGTTTGTCAAAAGATAGATAGCATTTTTCTTCCTGATTCATTTTACAGAGGAGGGAAACGGGGCCCAGGGATAGAAAATTAGTGGTCCAGAATCACCTCTAGGAGTCAGTATTGCAGACCCAAGATTTGAGAAGGCCGATTTTCTCTCAACCCCCCCCCCCCAAAAAAAAAACAGATTGGGATAGGAGGAGTGAAATGTAAGCAAAAAGGGCAAGGAAATAAACACTTATATATCACCTACTATGTGCATCTGACAAATATTTCACTTGATCTTCCCAATGACTATTTGATCTGCATTATTATAATAATTTTCTTCATCATTCTGTTAAGTTTAGACAATCAACAAATGAATAAATGGAGCCCTAATTTATAGCCTTTGTCGATTTCCAAGGTGTGAATGCTCATGCTGAAAATTTAACAATTGGCTGGCTCTAAAAATGCATACACTGCTATGGGGGATAGAAAGAGGACAAAATATGGAGTTGGAGGCCTTTTGGGGTTCCAAACCCAGTTGGCTCCTGGCTACTCATGTGACCTTAGGCAAAGCATTTTACCTCTAAAGGGGAACACTTATCACCTATCAAATATATGGATTAGGATTAGAACTCAGTCTTCTCCTCTGTAAAATGAGTTGCTTGAATTAGGATAGCAGCAAGAGCTCAGGATCTTTGGGCAGAGAGCTAGGGTTCAAATCCAGTCTCTGACATTCAATATCTGTGTGACCTTCAGGAAGTTGCTTGCCTGGATAAAGATCACAGAATTTGAGAGCTGGAAACGACCTTCTAATCCAGTCCCAACACACACACACACACACACACACACACACACACACACACCACCCCACCCCTCCCCACACCTTTAATAAGTAAGTATTCATTCAGTCTCTACTTGAAAACTTCCAAGAAAGTGAAAGCCACCACCTCCATAGACAGCCCATTCCACTTATGGAAGCTCTCATGGTTGAGAAGTCTTCCTTAACATCAATTCTAAATTGGTCTTGTTGTAACTTCTACTCATCACTTCTGATTCTCCCCTAGGGGGCTAATTTCTCCTCCATAAGAGCCCTTCAAAACATTGTGTTCACGCCTTCCTCCCAGAGTTTTTTCCAGGCTAAACATAGTTAAGTCCTTCTTCATGTGAATCAGATTCAAGACCCTTCACCCAGATGCAGCAGTGTATTGGCTAGGACAGAGTTCAAATTCCACCTCAGTCACTTACTACTACTGTGACTCTAGGGAAGTCTTTCTGCTTCTCACTCTCCTCAGTTGTAAAATGATGGAATCATATTCCAATTTTCCCTGAGGTTACCTCTGGATCTCAATCCATGATCTAATAACCCATCCTGGTCACCCTCCTTCCTTCTTAGGATGCTCTCAAGCTTATCAATATCTTTCTTTAGCTATGACTCTTGGGATGAAATACATTGTATCAGGTGGCTTATAAGAGCATATGGATCTATACTGCTCCCTTCGAAGTTCTTAGAACCTCTGCATCTCTTAATGCAATTTCTCCGTGTTTCAGTTTTCAGATCTATGCAAATGGAGTCAAAAGGATTGACTTAGCTGGCTTGGTCCTTCCTGGTTCTAAGTTTAAATCAATGTTGTAATTTGTTCTTTGCTCTCAAAGAGGACCATGACATCAAGGAATTATTGCAAGTGAATTGGATTTGAGTGAGGGCTGTGCAACATCACCAGCCTCACCTTCCCCTCCAGAGTCATCTGGGTCCAGTGGTCTGAAATAGATCAGGACCATGGACATGGCCCTGGATGATTAGAAGACCAGAGAATCTTTATTGTCTCTTCTAAGGCAGCTAGGTGGTGCCATAGTGCACAGAGTACCAGCCTGGAGTTAGGAAGATTCATCTTCCTGAGTTCAAATCTGACCTAAGACACTTCCTAGTTGTGTAACTCTGGACAAGCACTTTACCTAGTGTGCCTCAATTTTCTCATCTGTAAATGAATTGCAGAAGGAAATGGCAAATTGTTCCAGTATCTTGGTCAAAAAAATCTCACACTGGGAAATGAAGAGTAGAACATAACTGAAACAACAACAAAGGACCCTTCTAAGACTCTAAACATCAAGTATCCCAAATCATAAAAAGAGGGAGTTGGATTATATGATCCCTGATCCCTAGTGCCCCTTTCAATTTAAGAAACATGAAACTACCCTCATTCTATAGGACCAGCATTATTCCCATGTCTAGAGTAATGTATCATTGATAAAGCACTTTACTCACCACAATCTCAGGAGGCAAGTACTGCAAAGATACTAGAATAAAGAAACTAAGATCTAAGAGACATTGTGACCCAGACAAGGTCATTCAATGAACAAGTGGCCATGCTTGAGGTCAAGTTGGTTCTTGGACCCTGAACCTTCTGGGTTTTCCATGACATCATCTCTTTCAAGGAATTTTAGAACTAGAGAAGAATTTAGAGACTGCCAGATTCAATATTTCTTTTTAAAACCATAAGGAAAACAGGGCCAAGAAAGATGAAATGGCTCACTCAAAATAATAGTGATAAAGTTAAGAATAGCTAGCAACAACAACAATAATCATAATAGCTAGTATTTACATATTGTGTTAAGGTTGGCAAAGCATTTTACAAATATTAAATTTTACTAGTTTTCCCAGCTCTCCTATCTCTTTGTTGAGATTATTGATAGGTTTGAGTACTGGGGTTAATCAAACGAAATACAAGAGGGTTATGTATAAAGTGTCTTCACCAAAGTTTGCCATTGTCAAGGAGGACATAGAGTTCTAATGGAAGAGAGGTTCTTTTTAAGTGGTGAGATTATACAGATGCTGAATGCATCATACCTCAGAACACTTCAAAGCCTTCTAAAAGAGCTCCACTCAAGAACTTGGCCTAACCATTCACACAGCAATATCCAAATGGAGGATGAAGAATGGTAATTGTCTGGTTGTATAGGAAATCTGTAGAGGTCCATCATAGCTTGTATAGATACAGCAGGTGGACAAAGATTGAGTCACAAATTGAATAAATAGAAAGCAGGCTGGAGTACATTTAGAAAATGTTCAGTTGTTTTCCATCATATCTGACTCTTTGTGACCCCATTTGGGGTTTTCTTGGCAGAGATACTGGAGCAGTTTGCCAATTCTCTCTCCAGCTCATTTTACATTTACAGGAAACTGAGGCATACAGAATGAAGCAACTTTCCCAGAGTCACACAACTACTAATTTTCTGAGGCCAGATTTGATTTCAGGATAAAGAGTCTTCCTGATTCCAGAACTGACACTCTATCTACTATGTCACCTAGATGTCCTATTTGGGAAATTGCTTAGTGCTTTTAATGTTTAATGCTTAAACAAAAGCCTGTGCTTTTTTGACATTGGTTCTCCTAGTGACTCTGTATAAGTCATGGAGTACTTTACAATTGACAAATAATAGAAATGGAGGATTATACAAAAGGCAATGTGATAAATGTGAGTTTCACCTCTTGTCTAGACTATTGCAATGCTTTCTAATTGGTATCTCTGCCTCCAGTTTCTCCCCATTCCAATCCATTCTCCTTACAGCTGCCAGAGGGATTTTCCTAAAGTACAGGCTTGGTCCTTTCTTGCCTCTACTCAATTATCTCCAGTAGCTTCCTATTACCTCTGGAATCAAATATAAACTCCTCAGTTTGCCTTTTGAAATTCTGATCTCTTCCCATTTTTCCTGTCCCTTCTCCTATTCTTCCCTTTCACACACTCTATAATCTCCCCAGACCAAACTACCTGTTGTTTTTCACACAATAAGTAGATGGTATTAGGGTTCTTGGGTCAGGTAGGACTTGGACTAATGAGGCCCCCACTATCTCAGAGATTTAGAGATACATTATAATGTTTTTGCTACTTCCTAGATGTTTGGTTATACCTGGGAAGAAGTCTGAAGTTGTCCAGGATTGCTTCAGAGAGAGTGTGCTTCTTTTTTTTTTTAATTTTAAGCTTTTTATTTGTATAACATATGTATGGGTAGTTCCCCAACCTTGATCTTTACAAAGCTTTCCAATACAAATTTTACCCCCAGTCCCCTCCCCTCCCCCAGATGGCAGGAAGTCCACTACATGTTAATAATGTTGAAATGCTTGAGAAGTTATTTCACAGATAGAATAACTAATTCTTTATTTCCTGCCATCTTATTTACCCAAGTTATGTTTTCCCCTTTCCTTTCCCCTTTCTCCCTTCCCCCCACCTCAGTACTTTGCTTTTGATGACCCCTCCCCCAAACAATACTCCCCTTTCCTTTCCCCTTTCTCCCTTCCCCCCTCCTCAGTACTTTGCTTTTGATGACCCCCTCCCCCAAACAATACTCTACCCTTTAGATCCCCTCCCCCTGTTTTTACTCCTTTCCCCTGATTCTTCTATTTTCCCTTCTATTAGTTTGTCCCTTACTTTTCCTCCTTTCCCTCCCACTTCCCTCTAGCAACAGACAAGTTTCTATGTGAAATCAAATGTCTGATATACACTTTTAGAGCCCAACCTGATGAGAGTAAGATTTACACAGTGCTCGTCTCCCTCCCCTCTTTCTCTCAATTATATTAGGTTTTCTTTGCCTCTTCAAGTGATTTTACCTTGTTTTTACCTCCTTTTTTTTTAGATCTTATTTTACCACTTTTTCCCTCTTTTCCCCAGTATGACAACCTTTTCCCCTCTAGTTCTCTTTTTCATATTATCAAAGTAATATTTAGTTAATTATACCCCCAAACTTTGAGTATCCCCCTAGTAAAAATAAAGTTCTCAAGAGTCCTTTCCTTTTTACCTTTTTATGCATCTCTTGAGTTCTGTGTTTGGGTGTCGAATTTTTTGTTCAGATCTGGTCTTTTCATTAGAAATAGGTGAAATTCACCTGTATCATTGAATGACCATCTTCTTCCCTGGAGGATAATGCTCATTCTAGCTGGATAGGTTATTCTTGGCTGTAATCCAAGTTCCTTTGCCCTTCGGAATATCTGGTTCCAAGCCCTTCGATCCTTCAGTGTGGAAGCTGACAAATCCTGTGTGATTCTAATTATTGAACCTCGGTATTTGAATTGTTTCTTTCTAGCTGCTAGCAGAATCTGTTCCTTGGTGCTATAGTCCTGAAATTTAGCCACGATATTCCTTGGGGTCTTAATTTTGGGGTCTCTTTCAGGAGGTGATCGGTGAATTCTTTCAATGGTGATTTTGCCCTTTGATTCTACAATCTCAGGGCAGTTTTCTTTCAGGATTTCCTGGAAGATAGTGTTTAGATTCTTTTTTTCATCATGGCTTTCAGGAAGTCCAATAATCCTTAGATTGTCTCTCCTAGATCTATTTTCTAAGTCAGTTGTTTTTCCTAGGAGATATTTCATATTTTCTTCTAATTTTTCATTTTTTTTGTTTTTGTTTGACTGATTCTTCAAGTCTTAGTGAGTCATTCACTTGCAATTGTTCAATTCTTATTTTTAAAGTGTTGTTTTCTTCAGTTACCTTTTTAAGTTCCTTTTGTAACTGGCCAATTTGTTCACTGCACTCTTTTTCCACTTCACTAATTTTATTTTTTAATAAATTGGTGTCTTTTTCATATCTCTTTTGCAGGGCATCATACCCTTCTTGCAAGATACTGTATCCTTCTTGCACTGATTTCAATTTTTTTTCCCATTTATCCTCCAGCTCTCTTTTGAGGTTCTTTATGCAGTCTTCCAGAAAGGCCTTTTGAAACAGGGACCAGTGATGGTCCTTGCTGTTTTTTTCTTGATTTTTGTCTAAAGAAACCTCTGTATCTGAGGTCGTTTCTTTGCCTTGATAAAAGCTGTCTATGGTGAGAGCTCTCTTTTGCTTCTTCATCATTTTTTTTTTAGACAGCGTGGATATCTCTTTAAGGTAGGGGAAAAAAAAAACCTCGGCTGAAGACGCTTTGCCCTGGGGTACTTCGGTGAGTTGACTTAAGGTGCTGGGCTGGTGGGGGCTAGGACTAAGTCCGAATTACTCCTTAAACAAGGCAAGTCTGCCAGAACACCTGCCCCCAATCAGGGCAGAGTGTCCCGAGTGCCTCAGATAAACTCCAGGTGTTTGGAATTTGGAGTTTGGAGTTTGGAATTTCTTCCACGATGAGCTGAGCTGAGTCCCACCCTCACTTCCGGCCTGCACAGGGGTCGTCTATTTATCTCTCTGTCCGAGTCCGACTAACCTGATATGAAGTTCTCCAGAGAGCCGTGCCCAAATATTTCTGAGTTCGTTGACTTGAAGATCAGTTCAGATGCTTATTTTATTGTTGATTTGAGAGAAGATCGGAGGAGAGGCAGAAAGTCACCTTTTCACTCCGCCATCTTGGCTCTGCCCCCCTCGAGAGTGTGCTTCTTGCAATAAGTTTCTCCCTCTTGAAATTAGTCTGGATATATGGGTTGTACTTACTCATCTGTGTATTTTTATTGATTTGTGTACAGGCTTAATATACATTGTTCCCCTTTACATATTTTTGGAGTGAGACAATTAGGGTTAAGTGACTTGCTCAGGGTCACACAGCTAGTAAGTATTCATTTTCTGAGGCTAGATTTGAATTCAGATCCTCCTGACTCCAGGGTCAATGCTCTCTCCACTGCACCATCTAGCTGCCCCCTCCCCTTACATATTTTGTTGAGCAACCAAAGTGGACTTTTTTTATTTCCTCAGAAATGATACTCCATCTCTCATCTCCATGCCTTTGCACAACCTTCTCCTCCTACCTGAAATGCCCTCCCTCTTCACCACTGCCTCTCAGAATGGGCAGTTTCCTTCAAAGCTTATTTCCAGCACACCACCTTTCACCTGAGGATCAAGTGAGATACCTGTAGAGTGATTTTTTTTTTTGCTTTTTCTGAGGCAATTGGGGTTAAGTGACTTGCCCAGGGTCACACAGCTAGGGAATGTTAAGTGTCTGAGACCAGATTTGAACCCAGGTCCTCCTGACTTCAGGGCTGGTGCTCTATCCACTGCGCCACCTAGCACAGTGCCTGACATACAGTAGACACTTAAAAATGCATTCTCCCTCCCCTTCTCTCTCACACCCCTCCCCTGGTAGTGTATCCCTTACAAAATCACCTTGTATTTGGAGTCTGTGTGGTATAATGGATGGAGCCTCGAAGCCAGAAAGAAGGAGCCGAAAATTCTCTCGATCCATCTCTGACACCAGTTATGTGACCCTGAGAAAAATCACTTAACTTATCAGTGCTTTAGGGAAATCTCTAAAATTCTAGAATTTCAAAGAATTTGGCAACCTGACTTGGAAAAGGAATTTTTCTCACGAAGGAGAACTCTCTCCTAGTGAAATCACAGGTCCTTCCCCCATCCCTACTCATTTTGTACGTCTCCCTCTATAGAAAGTAGGTTGAACAATGATAAGTGTGGAAATATGCATACATATATTCGATTTGTCAAGTATTTTAACATAATTAACATGTAGTGGATATCCTGCCATCTAGGGGAGGGGTGGGGAGTAGGGGGGAAAATTTGTAACAGAAAGCTTTGTAAGGGTTAATGTTGAAGAATTACCCATACATATGTTTTGCAAACAAAAAGTTTTAATAAAAATAAATAAATAAATATTAAAAAAGAAGAAAAGAAAAAGAAAGTAGGTTAAAAAAAAAAAGAAAGAAAGTAGGTTGATTGAGAGCAGGAACCATTTCATTCCTCTTATTCCTAAGTCTCTACCTGGTACACAGCAGGCACTTATAAATACATCATCGATTCATTGGGTTGGCTGACTGATACATATTGTATGTCACCATGCTCCTAGAGGATGTCTTTGTATTGCTAGCGCCAAGCATAGTAAGTTCCTAATATACATTTGTTGAACTGGATTCAATTGGGAGGTCCCTGTAATCATTCTAGTCTCTCCCAGAGACCTCGGGCTTGTCTCAGAGCTGAATCCGTAGCATTGAACCATCTCTGAGTTTGTTTGAAGGTCTTTAAAATGAAATGATACTTGGCACCTGGCAGTTTCCAAGAACCTTAGACACATTAGCTAATTAAAGCTCCCTGATGTCTGCCATGTGCTCTCAGGGCTCTGCATGTCCCCAAGCCACATGGAAGAGTTGGCCCTGATGTAGAAATCGATCCTAGGATTCTTGGTTCCAGTCTCATCCCTTGGTTGTGCAAAGCTGATAGAGGCTAATGTCTCCAGCAGAAAAGAATAATTAGCAAATTCATGAACGCTACTTCTGTTCTCCTACTTTACTGAGACTGAGACCAACTGTTATGAACTCCCACTCTTTCCCTGGTTCACCTCTTCAATAGAGCTCTGTCTTAATAGGCACCTAATTCTCTCTTCCTTCCTTTCAGCCCTAGAGAAGCTGTCCCTTCTCTGCAAAGTCAGCCTGTGCCTCTGGTTCCAGGCCTTCCATATATTGAAGAATTGGACTTTCTTTATCAATTCAATTCCATCCAATTCAACATTTATTTTTTAAATTAACTACTATGTTATATGGAACCCTGGAAATGGGATGTCCCCTGCCCTCTAGGAACTTTCAATTTAATGAGGAGGAATACATGTATATATAGAGGGTAGAACACTAAACTTGGAGTCAAAAGGACTTCATGTTCAAATCTTGTGGCAGCTGTGGGAGTAGCTTCCCTTTTCCTTCTTTTATTTCCTTATCTGTAATATGGGGATGTGGGTAACTAAGTGATGTCATTATACACAGACTGCCAGACCTGGAGTCAGAAAGACTCATCTTCCTGAGTTCAGATCTGACCTCAGACACTTACTAGCTGTGTGACTCTGAACAAGCCACTTAACTCTGTTTGCCTCAGTTTCCTTATGTGTAAATATGAGCTGGAAAAGGAAATAGCAAATCACTTCAGTATCTCTGCCAAAAGAACCCCAAATGGAGTCACAAAGAGTTAGACATGGCTGAAGCAAATTAACAATATAAAAATGAAGATAATAATAGCATCAACCTCACAGTTGGGAGGTTCAAATACAAAGCACTTCTCTATAGTGCTTTGAAAACTTTAAAGTACTATGGAAATGCTGGCTTTTATATACACAAATAGAGATGATACATGATAGAAAATGATAAGGTCAAAGGGTCAAAAGATGATTTCATGAAATGGGATCAAATGTACAAAGTTCTTATTAAATGCACAGTGCCTGTTTCCTCTCCCACCCTTATCCTGTCACCTTCTATAGATTTAGACTTGGAAAGGATTTGATGGTCACGAAGTCCAATACCTTCATATTACATATGATGAATCTGAAATCCAGAGAGGGAAGGTTACTTGTTCAAGATCACACTGGTAGTAAGTAGCAGAGGCAGGATTGGAACCCAGATCCTCTGACTTCAAACCAGCTGAATACAATCAGGAAATGTGATGGGGGGGGGAAGCAAAGAAGTGAAAGATCATTTTAAATTAGGCAGATAGGGAGAAGGCTTTACAAAGAAGTGAAGCTGAAATAAAATGATCCAGGTCGGGTATAAGGAATGGTTGTTCCATCATTTCTGTCATGTACTAATCTTTGTGACTCCATTTAGGGTTTTCTTGGCAGAGATACTGGAGTAATCTGCCATTTTCTTCTCCAGCTCACTTTACAGATGAGGAAACTGAGGCAAGCAGGGCAAAGTGATTGTCACATAGCTAATAAGTGTCTTAGGCTGGATTTGAATTTACATGAGTCTTCCTGATTCCAGACCCTGGAACACTGTCTATTATAGTGCCACCTACTTGTCTTCTGTCCCAATATACCTTGTTAATTGGCCCAAATAGCCCAACTCCCAGAGTGCTAGTGCTTTTCTCCATGGTGCTTGCTTATGTCTGTGCTTTTCCCTGACAAAGTTCCATATAATCTTTTTAAGTTCCCTATTCTCCAGTTCCTTGAGTCTTCTAATTCATTTCATCGGGTCCTTTTTGAATCTGTCTCTTTCACTAGCTAAATTGACTTTTAAAGTTCACCAAAGATATAGACTTCTCTTCCTACCTGGTAGCTTTCTTTCATATTCATTGAGGACTCTCATTTGCAGGGTTTTTTTGTTTTTTGTTTTTTTTTTTTTTTGATGATTAAACCATTTTCCCTTACTTATCCTAAATCTCTTTTTCCTAGAGGATACTAATGACTACTTAATCCTTCAACCTCAATTTACATTGATTAACTCTCTTCTTGACTTTTATATTCTTATATTATCCTCTGGTTTTGTTTTATTTTCTTCTCTTTCATAGGTTCTAGATTTAGAGTTGAAAAAGATTTCAGAGATCATATAAACCAACCTTCTCATTACAGAGGAGAGGAAAATGAGAACCAGGAGTTAAAGTTACTTGCTTGAGTTCACACAGTCACACTATCAGAGGCAGATCTTTGATTTTTCCCCAAGCCCATATCTCCTAGCTTTTGAATCTCTTCTAACCATCCTCAGACACTTAGTAGCTGTGTGACCCTGGACAGATCATTTAATCCTGTTTGCCTCAATTTCTTCATCTGTAAAATGAGCTGGAGAAAGAAATGTAAAACCATTCTAGTATCTCTGGGGCCATGAAATGGCTTAATAATAGTAGTCTCTTAATTGTGAGCATTCCCTAAGACCTCGCCATTAATCAACAGACATTTGTTAAGGGTTTATTACCAACAAGGTTTTAAGGTATTTAGTAGGGAAACGAATACATAAGTGACACTCCAGCAGCTGGGAGAATCCAGGATTTCTCAAGTCCTTTTTCGTGGTTGTTTTTCAGGTGATCGATTACCTTTCTAAAATATGGCACCCAGAACTGAGTATAATCTGAGTTCTTACCTTTGAGGCACAAGCTAGAATGTCAGGAGTAGTATCAGGAAGAGTCATGTTTGAAGCCCACTTCACCCCACTTCATTCTCTGATCTTCAGTTTCTCCATCTGCCTAATAGGAATAATAATATCTATCTTACAGGGTTCTTGTGAAGAGCTAATAAGATAATCCATGTAAAGGATGTTTACAGATTTCAGCTGTAAGTATTCTAATTTCCAAGCTGAAAAGACTTTGAATATGGGACTGAATGGTTTACAGTATGCTGGTTGTCTGAGTGACCAGTTTCTGAAAGGTTAAAAAGACTCATCCCCAGGTTGACTACAGGAGGATGAAATTTTCAGCCACTGTAATTCTCAAAAGCCAGCTTACAGATCACAGAGAGGGTGAGCACCCATACTGATGAAATTAAGGTCCTTGAAATATGATCCTCTTATTTAAAGGCTACTTAAATCAAACAAACAATTCATCAACAGGCATGACCATTTGAAGGAACCAGGCATATTTAGTTTGAAAAAGGGAAGACTAGAAGGCACATGAGAGCTGGATTCAAGTATTTAAAGGGCTGTTACGTGAAATAGGGCGTGGATGTGCTCTTCTTGGCCCCAGAGAGCAAAGACAGGAACAGAGGTTAGAAAATGACAAGAAAATCAGTTAGATTCAATGTTACGAAAAACCTTCTACCATTTAGAGTTGGGACTTTGCAAAGGTATGAAAATGAATTCTGGATGGAAAACCAAATGAGCCAGAATACTGGAGTCGGGGTAAGGGTTGGGGGGGGGGGAAAGAAATAATGAAAGGGAGATTTACTTTACAAGATTCTAGAATGTACTAAAGAAGGTAGTAGTGATCAAAATTCTCTTCTTAGTGGAACAATAGAAAAATAGATCAAGGAACAGAATAGAGAATCTATAAATAGAATCTAATGAATAACAGAGATAAGTATTTAATAAACTCGAGGTTACAAAACAGTGGAGGAAAGAAACGTTGGATGATTTAAAATTCTTGGGACAATTGAATATTTAGTATGGTAATAATAATAATAATTTTAGATTCATGCTTCATATTATATATTATAATAAATTCCACTTGTACAAAATGTCCCAAAAATCTTAGGGCAGTTTTAAGCTCTGGGTAATTAAAACTGAACCAAGACTTCTGCCACATTCTATATAAATGATCTTAATATTCAATTTAATTTTAAAATTATGAGAAAAATATAATAATGTATTTACTTCAGCTGTGGAGAGAACCAGAAGAATCTATAGAAAAGAAGAAAAAAATCATTAAAGATAAAATGTTTGATTATATAAAAATTAAACAGATTTTGCCCAAGAAAAAACCAATCTATCCAAAAATTTTAAAAAGAGAAACAGATTGGGACAAATATTTGGCATCTATATCTCTGATAAATATTCAACATGGGAGAAAGCACGAGGCTGTACAGAGTGCTAGAACTGGGAATAAGAGGACCTGGCTTTGAATTTCATTTCTGGTACTTAAAAACTGAACCTTTGATTTATAATTGATTTATTTTATCAGTCTTAAAAAAATTTTTTTTGAATTCCAAATTCTCTGTCTCCAGCCCCTTTCCCATCCATTGAGAAGGCAAGCAACATGATATCAATTATATATGTGAAATCATGCAAAACATTACCTGAGTGACTTTGGGCAATTAACAAAACCTCTCCGAACCTCTGTTTCCTTGGTGGTTAAATGAAGGGTTTGGATTAGAGGTCCCTTTTGGCTCTTAATCTATGATCTGCGATTCAACATCCATAAGCAACTGATATAGATCTCCAAGAGAAATAATATCCATCCATTAATGGAGAAGTGAGTAAAGCAGATGAGTAAGATAATTTTCAAAGAAGAAAATGCAGTTATTGAATAAGAATTTGAAAAATAGGTTGAAGTGTCTAATAATCACAGAAATGTACATTGAGGTATCCCATTGTACTTGCCATGGCCAAAAAACTCACCTGATTACAAGTAAGAATACAAGTCCTTAGTTACAAGAGGGAGAAATGTCATCTGGCATATGGAAAAGGCTAAGAGATATTTGGATGTCTGAATAGAAACCATTTCCCATAGGTATTTACAATACACATAAAACAAATAGTATTGTTGGGTTTGTAGTCCCATGCTTCTCAGATAGACCTGCTCAAGCAATGCTGTTGGGCTTACAAAATGAAGTTTAAAACAACTAATGTCATCTAATTGTTTCAATAATTTTCTTTCCCCTCTTTCGTTCTCTGTGGTCACGATACAACACATGGTTTTGGGGGGAAATAAAGGCAAAGATGTATAAGAATTAGTACAAGCCTGTAGGGGCTTCAGTATCAATGAATAAGTTAGGATTTATCAATCATTGTGTTCCTCATGGAACTTCATATCCCATGTCTGCATGTCTGTACAAAGGAGGTCACCTAAACTTTGGTACAAAGGACAATTGACCACTGAGTTTGCATTTCTATTCCTGTGGGTTTAAGAATATATAGTGAAACAAACCATCCTATTAGACATTTGATGGTTAGAGGTATTTATTATAAGAGGGGAAATGGGACATTGTTATGACAGATGTATAAATATTTTTCTCAGGTCTTGATCTGAAAGGTTCAGACTAACTTCCCACAAGGTAAGATGAAACAATACTTTCTCGGCTCTCCGTAATCCTGGGTTAAGGTCAAAAAATAATATAGAATGGCCAACTTGTAGCTCATAAATCCACATTATTTCAGGAGTTTAAACCATTTCCAAAGTTTCAAAGGTAAGAGATTTTCCTGTTCAAAGAAGAAGCACAATGGAGAAACTGAGTCAACAAGCTCCTGTTATTTCTTTGATAAGATTATTCTTCAACCTTTGTAATAATGGACAGCACCTTGAACCTGCCTATAACATTTGAAATTGTACTGCATCACTGCTCATAGGCGGCCGTTGGCATTTTCTCTTGCATGGTGGATCATCAACTTAGCAAATGAACCACTTTTACCTGGATTCAAACTGAGATCAAATCAAAATTACAGTCCCAACAGGTTCCACTTTACACAGTAAATTTCACACCTTAAAATTTGGAGCATGGTGTAGCTGTTGCTAAGTTAACATTATTAATGCAAGACATTGGAGTTGCTCTGTGATTGGGCCACAAAATATAATAATACCATATTAAAGATATATTTTGTATCCACAGGGTTCAAATAAGGTGCCGGAATAATTTTAACTCTTTTTTTCTTTGGTGTTCCTGGCACAATTCTACATTCATCATGCACATAACCCTCTGTTCGTAATGCATTTCAAAGCAAACATCAATGGTGAATATTAGCATTCACAAAATTCACAATGAGGCTGTAAGATTTTACCCAGAAAATAAATATATTGGAGCTTACAAAGAAGTAGTGGGAGGTTTTTCTAGGACACTTAATTGTTTAGTGGTTTTTAGTCATGCTTGACTTTCTGTGGTGCTATTTGGGATTTTCTTTTTCTTAATAAATAGTATTTTTCCAATGACATAATTTGGGATTTTCTTGACAGAGATACTAAAGTAGTTTGTCATTTTCTTCTCTGGTTCATTTTACAGATAAGTAAGCTGAGGTAAAAAAGATTAAGTGACTTATCCAGGGTCACACAGCTAGCTAAATTAAACTAGATTTGAACACAGGAAGATGAGTCATTCTGATTCTAAGCCCTGTACTCCATCCACTGTACCACCTAGCTTCCCCTTCCTAGGACAGCAATGGTATTAATTGATATTGGTCAACTTTGCTTAATGTTTGAGGTTCTAGGGACTTTCTTGTTCATTTATGGTATTTTTTACTCTGCCTTTTTTTCCCTCTTTGAAGTGGAATCTGTGGGTAGTGGGTTAAACAACTTGTTGTTCAACAGCCTTGTCAATGGTCGGCACATCTGGTTGGGACTTTGTCAGCAGGCTTCTAAGTATGTTCTTATCAGTGGCCTAGAGTGGATATCCTAATCTCTGGAGGTGAAAGTCTTTATACCATATCAATAATTCAGGACAATTTGAAAAATTTTCAGACCTAAAAGTATAAAACTGGACTGATGTTTCCTTTTTTAAATCTATTGCTCAACATTATATGACTATGAGGAGGATTGAAAAAGAAACTTTGGAGCGTGTACAATTTGAGCATTAACATTAAGAAAATTTTTCTTTAAGTCAAAATAAGTATCCATTGATTATCCAGCTAATATCTGGTGATTCAATAATAATCCAAAATCAGTAGTCACAAAATCAATAAGCTGTGAAATGTGAATTAGGAATTGTGTTCAATCAATATAATCAGACTTGATTTTTAGCTAAGGCCTGCCATGAATTATTAAACTTAATTAAGCTAGCTTGTATTAGTAATTTGTTAGAGTTCAACTTCCCTACTGTTGTAAGCCTAAATCTCTTGTTTTATACAACTTCCCCTTTTCTATGTGAGTCAAAGTTCCTCTTTTTTTATGTGAGTTAATTCCTCATTTGGACTCATGGAAAATTACAAACTTTCTGTGTGATGCTAAACTAAGATATCAATGTTATCAATAGTCTCTTAATCAATAAGCTTTTGTAAAGTCTATCCAATCAGAGAAAAGCAGTGTTTACTGCTTAGAGACTGTATAATTCTCCATTTCCCAATCCCCAGAAATAGGTTCCCTGTTTCTAACCTATTTCCCATCAAGATTTCATTATGTGTGTCTTTGTTCAAAATACCTCAGGATGTCCTAGTACACCTTGTGGCTAATTGATTTAACTTGTGGTTAGTACCCTCTGCACCAACCAATCAGGAATCAATAATATATTACTCAAGATTTTGTCATTTGTCTTAGTTCCTTTTTACTGACTATAAGAAAGCTCTATAAACTCTCCATGGGGACCTTGGTTACTGAAGAGCCTTGGGTGCAATGAAAATGTTTGGAGCTTTATTGCCTCAGTTTCTCTTTAATGAAGATTTCAATTGGGTCAAATCAATATCCACAATTGATGTCATAATCAATAGCATGCAACAACCAATTATTGATAACTAACAATGATAAATATCAAATAGCATATAATTAAATTGAAAACAAAAAATAGCTGTTTCAAACTGATAATCTATAACTAAAAGCAATTGACTATCAATTGTCAGTAACCAGTTTTAATAACAACCAATAATCCCAAAATAAATAGCCAATAACCCCCCTATGAACCACATGTGTAATTCCATCAATTTGTGAGTAGAAAAAGGATTAATTGAGGGACTAGACAATTATCAAGCATTTCTGGATGAGTATCTTGTATTATAAATACCATATGGACTAAGGAAGAGACAGTAATGTTTATTTCAAAAATCAATGTCCATCATGTCTCTCATTTCCATTCTCTCACAGTCTCTGTCTTTAATAATATTACTATAGTTAGTAGATAAATTCTCAGAAATAGGTGAATGTTTTGGTTACTTTAAGTCAAGTATCCCTCAAAGAACCAAATTATATTTAAATATAACTAAGGCATAAATCTAGTAGCCATTCAGAATCCTCAAAAAATTAAGCTATTATTTTTTCTTTCTTTGTATATTTTGTCAAATTATACATACTTCCAAATAAATCAGAGATAAAGAAA
Source organism: Myrmecobius fasciatus (assembly GCA_023553655.1). Lineage (NCBI taxonomy): Eukaryota > Metazoa > Chordata > Mammalia > Dasyuromorphia > Myrmecobiidae > Myrmecobius > Myrmecobius fasciatus. Next base: position 157,010 of record JAJPUD010001089.1, on the reverse strand, counting down.
AGTTTTATAATAGGGCATATGCTCCATATAGCATTACACATTTAATTTAAAATTGAATAAAATAGCAATTGCTAAGAATAGAATAATTCCAAAATTCACAAATAGAGAGGAGACTGGTATTTGTTGCCAAATTGTTATTACTTAATATTTGGGGTGTTTTGGAAGATCTCTATGTTTTGGAAGAAAAACATTAAATGTAAAGGAACTATTTGTAGTTAAAATTCAAGTCAGGATGTTAAACAAGTAAAGTTTAACATCAATCATAATTTCCTATTTTTCCTCAGTAGATTCACTATTTCAATGAGAAGTCATTTGGTTTAATTCTATGGATTAAGATTACATGTATGAGAAAATGGGATTCTGTCATTCCCATGTAAAACTGAGTTTACACTTTGATAATTCAGCCATATGCTAATTTGAGTTCATAATTTTCATAATACAGTTTAATACATATCCTTCAAAATCAAAATAATAAATATGACCTGGTGATTATGGAAATTGATTTTAAATGTGTATGACAACTAGGTTTACCATGATTGCTATTAGTGGTGACTGATGGACAAGGAAGAGGAAGAGATCAAAAGTGATGGAGATATCAAAATTATCAAAAGGACAGACAGAGATCTTAAATTACCCAATGCCAGAAAAAGAAATATATCTGAATGTAAAGGAACTTCTGAATAAGGGGGATCTGATGGATTCAGAGGAGAATACTATCAAACTTTTAAAGGACAATTAGTACTAACACCGCAAATTATTGTCTAAAACTAAAAAAAAAACTCTATCAGAATCCCTTTATGAGACAAAAATAGTTCTAATACCTAAACAGGGGAAGATAAGACACAGAAGGAAAACTATAAATTATCTCATTAATGAATATTGACTCAAAAATTTAAACAAAATCCTGTCAAACAGACCACAGCAATTTCCCCAAGAAATCATTCATTATGGCCAAGTAAGATTTATGCCAGGGATGCAAGAATGGCTAAAAATTAGGTAAACAATCAACATAATTACTTATATGAAAAATTAAAGTATCCACATGATTATGTCAATAATTGCAGAAAAAGCCTTTGACAAAGTTCAGTATTCTTTATGCTAAAAACTTCAGAGTATATAAATAGGGGAACTTATTTGGTATCATAAAAAGCATCTATACAAAACTAAAAATAAGCCACACATGCAATGGGAATACCCTAGAATAGTTCCTAATAAATATGGGAGTAAAGCAAGGATGCTCACTCTTCCCATTATTCTTGAATATAGTTCTGTAAATGCTAGTAAAAGCAGTAAGACAAGAAAAAGAAATTAAAGGCATAAAGATAGGTGAAGAGGAGAAAAAAACTACACATATTTGCTGTTATGATTTTATACTTGGAAAATCTTAGGGAACCAATAAATAGCTTTAGCAAAGTTTCAGGCTGAAAAAATAAAACTGCAAAAAATAGCAAAATTTCTATACAATAACAACAAAACCCAAGGAGCAAAAATAGAAAGGAGAATCCTATTACAAATAGTTACAAAATGCATTAAATACTTGGTATCTGACCTACTAAAGCACAGAAAAGACTTGTATAGACTCAATTACAAAGAGTTCCTTAAAGAAATAAAGAACAGGAGAAGTTAAGTGGTGCAGTGGATAGAGCACCAGCCCTGAAGTCAGGAGGACCTGAGTTCAAATCTGGTCTCAGACACTTAACACTTCCTAGCTGGGTGATCCTGGGCAAGTTACTTAATCCCAATTGCCTCAGAAAAAAAGAAAGAAAGAAAGGAAAGGAAAGAAAAGAAAAGAAAAAGAAATAAAAAACAACTTAACTAGTTAAAGGACATTCAGTGTCCATGACTAGGCTGTGCCAATATAAAATGACAAGTGTCTCCAAAATTAATTTACACTTTTCATGCTATACCAATCAAATTACCAAGGGGATACTTTATAGAACTTGATAAAATAATAACAAGTTGGAAAACAGATTGGAAAAATAAAAGATCTAGAATATCAAAGGAAATGAGGAAAAGAAGTAGGGATGAAGGGGAAAGAACACTTTCAGACTTCAAACTATATTATAAAAGCAGCAATCATCAAAACTAGCTGGTATTGATTTTAAAAAAGAACAATGGAATAGAAAAGACAAGGGAAAATCGGAAATAATATCACTCAGCAGTCCAGTGTTTCATAAAGTAAAAAATATAAATTACCTAAGGGAGGGAACCCCTTATTTGATTTAATAAAAAACCTGTTGGAAAATGGGAAAGCAGTCTGGCAGAAATTAGGGTTAGAGCAATGTCTTATGCCCCATTATACAATATATTCTAATTGGGTTATTCAACCTTAATATTAAAGATTGTTCTATAAAAAAATTTTAGAAGAGAAACATCATATGCCTCTTCCTGCTTTGGGTAGGAAATGTATCCTTAACCAAATAAGATAAAGAAAATTACCAAAAATAAAACAGATAACTTTGATTACTTGAAAGTGAAAAGCTTCTGCAAGACAACATTAATGCCTCTAAGATAAGAAGGGAAGTGATCACATGAGAGAAATCTTGTATCATATTTCTCTGATAAGAGCTTGGTATCCAAGATAGAAATACAATTAATAAATATACATAACACAAATAGCCATTCCCCAGTAATAAATGGCCAAAGGTATGAATAAACAGTTCTCAAAAGAATGGTAAAGTATTCACAACCACATGAAAGAGTTTTCCAAATCTCTGATAATGAGAGGAATCCACATCAAGACAACCCTGAAGTTTTACCCTAAAAATGGATCAAAATGACCCCCCAAATGGCAATACTAAATGCTGGAGGGGTTGTGAAATGATAGACAAACTAATTCATTGTTGGTTGAGCTGTGAAATGGTATAATCCTTTTTGGAAAGCAACTTGGAATTTTGCAAAATAAGTAAACTAAAATGTCCATACCCCTTGAACCAGAGACTCTATTACTTAGGGCTCATATCTCAAGGAAGAATGAAAAGCAAGAAATCCCCATACACAACAAAGTATTTATAATAGTACTTTTTATGCTAGCAAAGATTGGAAATAAAGAGATGTTCCTCAATTGGAAGATTGCTAAACAAATATTATTGTGTTGTAATAAATTGAAGGATGCAGAGAAGCATGAAAAAATCTACAATGTAATTGATTTTATGCTGTGCTGATGATAATTGAGTTTGCATCAGGCTAAAGTCAACCTTCTTTGTCCTTGAGTTGAGTCCAGGAATTTAGCTTTCCCTCTGATTTAGTGTAAAGTTTTCAAAGAAAAGAAAAATTATTATTCCTCATATTAGAAGCCCCTGAGAAACTTCCAGGACATTTGTTTGTTATCATTAAGCTTCCCAAGTTAACTTGGCATCATTCCCAAAAGATATGTCATTTATCCTTGTCTGTCCTTCTGCAATTAGGGCAGCTTTTCCAAGGAAATAGCAACTCTGGTAGTTTTGATCCCCTAACAAAGATTACAAGTTGCAGATGGGTCCCACAAAACAATTAATATTCTTTAATTGTCAAAGAGGGTATTGATTAGCCTCACTTGAATGCCAGCCCACCTTTTTTTTTTAATATAGCCAATCATAATGTTGTACACTTTTCCAAGTCCCCTTCTTTGTTACGTATCAACAAAGAGGGCACCCTCCTTCTCATTGGGATTACTGGATTTACTGAGATTACCAGTCTGACCACTTTGTAAATATTTAGACATGTCACTGTTAATAAACTGATTTTGCTCAGAGTCTGTACCTCAGTCTACTTTTATTAAACTTAATCAAGATGGATCTATACAAACTGATGTTGAACAAAGTAAGAAAAATCAAGAAAACAATATATACAGTGACTACAAAAAAGCAAATGGATAGAACAACAGCACACCAACAATTCAACAAAATGTAATGAAATTATAAAGATTAAATATAATTTGAATGAAGAAATATGAGAAGACAGCTCCAAACTACAAATCCATAGATATTACACTCTGCGTATGCTTTTGGACTTTTCAATCTGTCAATTAGTTGTACTGTTTTTTTCCCATAAATATATTTATTTTCTTACTTTCAGTTATATTTACATACTGATTATTTCAATTATCTGCAAAGAGTAATACTTTTGTTTCTTCATTATCTAGTTTTATTTCTGTAATTTCTTCTCATTTTTGTTAGCATTTTAAAATTAAAGCTCTTTATTTTCAAAACATATGCATAGATACTTTCCAACATTCACCCTTGTAAAACCTTGTGTTCCAATTTTTTCCCTCCCTTTCCCCCACCTCCTCCCCTATATAGCAAGTAATCTATTAGATGTTAAACATGTGCTATTCTTCTATGCATATTTCCACAATTATCATGCTGTACAAGAAAAATCAGATCAGAAAGGAAAAAATGAGAAATAAAACACAATACAAGAAAATAACAACAAAAAGAGTGAAAATGCTATGTTGTGATCCACACTCACTTCCTACAGTCCTCTCTCTGGGTGCACATGGTTCTCTTCATCACAAAACCATTGGAATTGGTCTGAATCAACTCATTGTTAAAAAGATCCACGTCTGGGCAGCTAGGTGGCGCAGTGGATAGAGCACCAGCCCTGAAATCAGGAAGGCCTGGGTTTAAATCTGGTCTCAGACACTTAACATTCCCTAGCTGTGTGACCCTGGGCAAGTCACTTAATCTCAATTGCCTCAGCAGAAAGCAAAAAATAAAAATAAAAAAATAAAAAAGAGCCATGTCTATCAAAATTGATTATCATATAATCTTGCTGTTGTGTACAATGATCTCCTGGTTCTACTCACTTCACTTAGCATCAGTTCATGTAAGTCTCTCTAGGCTGCTCTGAAATAATCCTGCTGATTATTTCTTATAGAACAATGATATTCTGTGCCATTCTTATACCATAACTTATGCAGCCATTCTCCAATTGATGGGCATCAGCTTAGTTTCCAGTTTCTTGCCACTACAAAAAGGGCTGCCACAAACATTTTTGCACATGTTGTCCCTTTGCTTCCTTTATGCTCTCTTTGGGATACAAACCCAGTAGAAACATTGCTGGATTAAAGGGTATGCACAGTTGGATAACTTTTTGAGCATAGTTCCAAATTGCTTTCCAGAATGATTGAATCAGTTCACAACTCCACCAACAATGTTTTAGTGCCCCAGTTTTCCCACATCCCCTCCAACATTTGTCATTATTTTTCCTGTCATCTTAACCAATCTGAGGGGTGTACAGTGGTACCTCAGAATTGTCTTAATTTGCTAGAAATGGTTTCAATTTCTTCATCTGAAAATTGTCTATTCATATCCTTTGACCATTTATCATTTGGAAAATGGCTTGAATTCTTATAAATTTGAGTCAATTCTCTCTGTATTTTTGAAATGAGGTCTTTATCAGAACCTTTAAATATAAATTTCCCCCCCATTTATTGTTTCCCTTCTAATCTTGCTTGCATTGATTTTGTTTGTACAAAAACTTTTAAACTTAATATGATCAAAATTATCCATTTTGCATTCCATAATATGCTCTAGTTCTTTGGCCATAGATTCATTCCTTCTCCACAGATCTGAGAAGTAAACTATCCTTTGTTCTTCTAATTTGCTTATAATATCCCTCTTTATGTCTAAATCATGAATCCATTTCGATCTTATCTTGGTATAAGGTGTTAGGTGTGATTTTTCAGACCTTTCAAAGTTGTCTGCCTTTACAATGCTATTATTGTATGAAGTGTTTGCCCGATTCTGCTTATTTCAATGTCATTTCATAAAAATCATCTCAGATTTCTTTGAAATTGTCCTTTTGTCATTTCTTATGGGGCAATATCATTCCATTATATTCATATACTAGGCCCTTATATCAAAGAGATGGCTGAACAAATTATAGTATATGAATTACTATGAAATACTAGATAATTACTTAAATAGACTGATCTGTTTCACAACCTTTAAAGGAAGTAATAGAACCAATTTTCTCTTTTGAATCCCAAATTCTTAAAAGCATAAACTAAGTTGAAAAGGACTTGAGTCAGTCAGACTTAGGCTACAAGCATAATAAATTGAATAAAGGTTTTTATTGAAATGAAAATCATAAGTAGCTCCAAACCTGTAAGAAGTGCAGAGACCATGGGCAGCAATAATAGTTATTTTTAAAAAATCTCTCTTACCTCAAATATGATATCAGAAGGTTGATCAAAGAAAGGGAGCAGCCATCATTCACCATTTTCTGATCTCTCATTGTTTAGAATGTCACTTATGAGATGCAGAATCAACAAAGGTTTTATTCTGCACGTTTGTTACAAGCCTAGGCAAGGAGAAGCATCATTTGGCACACAGAGATGTCCATTTCTTTGAGGCAAATAGATTTCTGAATATGAAACATTTCCCAATTACTTATAGTAAATAGAAAACACATAGTTTTGCTAGGTTTACAGCCTATTTAGTCACTTGCCTTGGGAGGTAATTTCCTTTCGATTGGGGAGGAGATAAAGACTTTGTAATCTGATAGTCTATGTGACAAGTCTGAGTTGGAGCAGACTACTTTATTTGCCTTTTAGTTAACCTTACCCAAGAACCGGGGTAAAGAGAGACAAAACAGAGCTTAAATATGACTTCTTATTTACATTTGAAAGAGACTTATTCTAAAATGACTTTACTTAGATCAAGAAAGGGAGAAAAATCAATGTTCCCCTTCTCTGCCACGACTTACCTATTAAATAAAAATGCTAAATGGATAAATCAGATGAACTTTGCAGAGCAAAGAAGAAAAACAAGCATGCAATTGTATTATTGGTAAAACTACCGATTGCTGCAATCTTTTAAAAAAGGAACCTTACAACATACAGTAAGAATTACAAAACTGAGCTTACCTTTTACCCAGCATCCCTATTATTAGGATTGTATCTCAGGGATGTGACCAAAAGAGCTATCTGTACAAAAATCTTCATATCTGTTTTATTTGTGATAATGAAAGACTAGAAAAATGATTAGGGAAAATGTAACCAAATTGGGCTATATTGATCTGATGAATATTATTGTTCTGTAAAGAAAGACATGTGAAGGATACAAAGAAATATAAAAATACTTATGGGATGAAGAATAAAGACAACAAAATTTAAAAGAACACATTGACTGCAACTGCAGAAAAATAAAAATAGCAGGAAAACTTTTAAATATACAGAGAAGATATTATAAGGGGATGCCTCGAGTAATTGTTTTTCCCAGTCCAATTGGGATCTACCGAGGTTAAACACTTTTGAAGAAGAAAGACTGCCATGATCGAAATTGGGATCTGAGGAAATAACAACCCGAAACAGGGCTAGTCAAGAGTTGCATTACTCTCAGAAATACACAAATCCAAGTGGGCTGAGAAGGTAGGGAAAGCAAACATCTGGAACAGAGATTTGAAGTTAGAAAGGAGATCTGCTCAGAATCAGGATCAATGTGTGTAGAAGTGTCAGGGAAATAATTTGTTTTATGTGATCTTCATTTCTCACAGCTTTGGACTTTTATGATAGTGGCATTCCCTGCTCCCCTCTGCTGGGATATGTCAGGACAGTCACAGGCTGGGCTTCTCTCTTATGTTTCATTTGCACTGGCAAGACTGTGAACTGAGAATTATCATCTTTTGGTTCAAGTTTATCTTTTGTTTCCTTTATCAACATGTCAAATATTCAAGTTTTATGTTTTCAAATGGGATTTTGTTTATTTATTATTTTTTTAAAGTTTATAATTTAAATTTTTTGATAATACAAATTAGGTCCAACTATATGAATGAATGCATACAGGAAAAAGCATTTATAAAACACTACAACTTAGGCACTATATTATGTACTAGAGGAAAAAATGAAAACAAAATCATCCCTGACATCAAAGAACATATAATATAATGAGTGAAGACTATTCGGGGCAAGCAGAGTTGGCAGGGGAGGGAAGGGACAGCAGCTTACAGGCTACATCATTTGGAAATGGCCAGAGATGGGTGTGAAAGAGATTTTGAAAGTAGAATGGTCAAATATGGTAATCAAATGGATATGAGAAATGAAGGAGAAGAAAAGACAACAGTTTTCAGACTAAGCATTTGCAAGTCCTTCAGGAGGCAGCATCCTAATTCAAAAGCCTGAATTATATATTAAGGGTAAATCTCCATAAAAGCATAGATAGTGGGGGGTGACTTCCTATTTTATTTTTATTATAATAATATATACAATAACTTAGAGAGCAAAGACTAAATTGTGTTACAAAGATCTGGTGAATATTATTGTTTTATTATTATAGGTAGCTTCCTATTTTAATTAACTTATTTCTAGCAGCAGCAGTATGCCTGGAAAGGACCTCTGATTCAGTCTCCCGAAGCCTTCTCCCGGTTTGCTGCAATCTGGTCTGTGCTGGACTGCTCTCCTTTCTCATCCTGGTGCAGCAAGACCTTTCCTGCTGACCTTCTAAATTGTCTTGGGATGAAAGATTGTTTCACTCTATTTTTAAGTCTGTTCTGCCACTTTAGGATTTGTTTAGAGTCATTACTTAAAGGTATTTGGAGAGGTTTGGGGGAGAGCTCAGGTGAGACACTGCCTTTACTCCACCATCTTAGTTCCACCTCAACATATCAAGGAAACTGAGACAGGGTTTCATTTTATGGTCATATTATGGTCAAGAGGAACCAATTATCTAACTATGGCAAAGTACTTTGCTCCTGGGTGCCATGTTTAGAAAGTGCTGATAGTCCCTTCCTATCTTGCTAGTCTTTTTAGACTTTCCCTTTCCCCTCTTCCCATACACTTCAACCCAACTACACTGATCTCTTGGTTGTTTCATGAACAAGACACTCCATTTCTCAACTCCAGACACTTTTGCTGACTGTCCTCCATGCCTGAAACACTCTTCCTTCTCACCTCTGTCTCCTGACCTCTCTGCTTCCTTTAAGTTCCATCTAAAATCCCACACTCTATAGGTCCCTTTTATTTCCAGTGCCTTCCCTCTCATAATCATTTCCTTTTTATTCTGAATGACTCTAGCTTATTTGTACTTATTTGTTTGTATATTAAATTGTAAGCTCCTCTACTTTTTTGCAGCCCCAGAGCTTAGCATGATGACTAGCATATAGTAGACATTTAATAATATTTATTGGCTAAAGTAACTCAGATGCAGTCTACTTCAGACTCACTGCTTCCCCTTCTTTGTAGTCTAAGTAAATGGAATGGAGAGCAAGAAAGAGATTTAGCTCCAACAACATCCCAGTTTGAATATCTATTTAAAGTATGCTCTGGCACATCTCTTTCTCCTGGACCCTCAGATCCCAGATGATCATTGAGTAAATCTCATATCCAGCCTCCCTGGATCACTGCCATCACCCCTGGTGTCTTAATACCCAATCTCAGAAGTTCCAAGCTGACTTCTGAAAATCCAATCACTTTCCCCACATCCCAACTGTCTGTTGGACCCTTATGTGAGAGTTCTGGGATGCAGGTGATGGGTGTATCATTATCCTTCATTTGACTGATAAAGAAACTGAGTATCAGAAAATAGAGTAATTGTTGGTGTCACATAGATAGTAAACACAAGAGGCTGGATGTGAATCCAAGGCTTCCTGGTTCTAGGTCCATTATCCACAGCAGCAGCATTGCCTCTCATAAAAATGACAACGGAAGACGCCCTGCTCTTCTGTGAGCTGCTGATGCTTTCTGATAAATGACAGTGGCAATGTTTGAGTTTTTTGGTTTTGTTTGGTTTTGTTACAATCCACATATCTTTTAAGAAAAATGTTTTCTTCAGGACTCCTGCGTGTCGGGGGAATTAGGGTGCTTTTATGTATTAGGCACATTGTAAATACTTAATGAAAGCTTATTGATTGACTGGCTGACTAGTGAACTAGTGAGTTGGTCCTACTGTATGTTGGAATGGGGCTTCAAAGAAAGGCAAAAGACAATCTCTTCCCTTATGGAATTCATGGTCCAATGGAGGAGACAAATTATTTGTACAAACAAGCTAGAGTTGGGATGGGACTAATTGGAAATACTAAAGAGAACTGGAAAAACTGAGAAATGTGAATTATTATTAATGAATATCTAGTGTAAGGGGGGCTTAGATATTTAATCCTCATCTACAAATGAGGGGCTGTATGGCATAGTGGATGGGTTGCTAACCTTCATCAGGAAGGAACTGGATTCTAATCCTATCTTGGATACTTACTAGCTGGATAATGGTAAGTGTAATCATTTACCCTCCCTTGGCTTCAGTTTCCCCATATGTAAAATGGGGCTAAGAATAGTACCTATCTTGCTAGGTACTAGGTTGTTGTGAGGATCAAAAGAGATAACATTTGTAAAGCATTTAGCTGGCAGACAATAGTCGCTTGCTAAATGCTTATTCCTTTCCCCTTGTCATAATTGTTAAATAATAACATTTGTTATTGATTTCCAATCAAGGATACCCTCACCCATATGTACAAAAGCACCTCTTTTTGAGGTGGCCAAGAATTGGAAATTGAGGGGACATCCATACATTGGGGAATGGCTGAACAAGTTGTGGTATATAAATGTGATGGAACTAGAACTATGGTGCCAGAAGAAATGATGAGCAGGTGGATTTTAAAGACTTATATGAACTACTGCTGAATGAAGCAAACAGAACCAGAGAACATTGAACACAGTAACAACAATATTGTACAGATGATCAACTATTATGGACTTGGCTCTTCTAATCAATACATTGATCCAAGACAATTCCAAAAAATGGAAATGCCATCCATATCCAGAGAAAAAATTATGGAGTCTGAAAAAAATTTAAAAATAAAAATAAAAAGAATTATGGAGTCTGAATGCAGGTCAAAGCATACTATTTTCACTTTTTCATTTGTTTTTTCTTTCTTGTGGTTTTCCTCTTTTGTTCTGGTTCTTCTTTCAGAGCATGACTAATGTGTAAATATGTTTAACATGATTGTATGTGTATAGCCTATATCAGATTGCTCACCATCTTGGGGAGGGAAGAAGAAAGGAAGCGAAGAAGAAAAATTTTGAACTCAAAATCTTACAAAAATAAATATTGATAACTATCTTTACATGTAAATGGAAAAAATATATAATATCATTAAATGCGGAGGAAAAGAATATTCTCCATTATATCATATTACTTTATTATGCCTCAGTTTCTCCAGCTGCCTAGGCCAAACATATTGTGGAGGCCTCTCTGGACAAAAAGAGGAGCTATCATTGACAATTTCCCAGAAAGGAAGGCTGCTATTATGGAAACAGGTCATTCCTTAACAGCTAGAAACTGGCCTCTTCTCCTTGGCCCTCTCTAGAGGAACTTTGTTCATGCTCCTTCCCCTAAGAAGTATGGGAGGGTGAAAGTTGGGTGACTGGAAGAAGAAAGGTTTGGGATTGGATTTTTTCCAGCAGGAAGAGTCCTCAGAGAACCCAATATAGTAAATGATTTTATTTTACAGATTCAGGACCAAAGCCCAGGGAAATGAAGAAGCTGCCTAGCTTGTTCCAGCATTGGACAGCTCCACCAGCCAGAACTCTTCAAGAGCCTCCAAGCCTGCTTTCAGAGGAGCCTATAAAAGAACGCGTGTGATGAGCATGCTTATCATAAAGGAAAATGTCTCCAGGATGCCTCCTTAGCTCACTCCTTTTTTTGAGTCTATGGGAGCAAATTCCTCACTGGTAAAACGAGCCAGTTAGACAAGATGACCTCCAAAGTCCTTCTCAGTCCTGCTAGTCCCTGTTCTAAGTTTCTGACATTCTCTGTTCTAAAGCCACTTCTAGCCTAGATATTTAGTCTCCTCAGAATTCCTCTCCAGAATCTCTCAACTATCTAGAGCCAATCAGAGTCTGTTTATTTTTCTTTCTAGCTTTGGAATGGGCAAGCTTGATTTCAGCTGCATTATAAGTGACAGATTTCCTTTAAATTTGGCTGACTATTGGGGAACTAGCTCCATGTGAACAAAATTTATTCAGTTTAGCCCCTCGCCTAAAGTAGATCCCAGTCACAAGCTATAGTCACAAAGAAATTGGTATTCAGGGACCTTTGTTCCCATAATGCATCATAGAAAGCAGAAATTTATAACAAAAAAAGGACTGGCTTTAGGGTTGCTTTATTCACTGTGTGACTACTTTGTCTCTCTGAACCTCAGTCTCTTCATCTGTCAAATGAAAATGATTGTTTCACTGACCTTAAGGGTTGTTGGGAGAATAAGATGAGATCATATGTGTTTAGGTAAAGAGTTATTTGCATGCTAGCAATTACCATAATTATTATAACATTTTCCACAAATGTTTCATTAAAGTCATGAGATGACCCTCAATTCTGGGAGGCTATGCCAAGAGACCATAAGATCTAGCAAGTCTAATGGAAGGAAGGAAGGAAGGAAGGAAGGAAGGAAGGAAGGAAGGAAGGAAGGAAGGAAG
>JAJPUD010001089.1:106079-138073 GCA_023553655.1 Myrmecobius fasciatus | reverse complement strand
GAGAAGAAGGAGGAGGAGGAAGAGAAGGAGAAGGAGGAGGAGGAGGAGCAGCAGCAGCAGGAGGAGGGGGAGCCATGTTGCCATGCTAGGATCTGGGAGTGTAAAGAAAAAAACCATCACAATCCTGCCCTCAAGGAGAGTCTATTCTCTTGGGATATACACTACAGTAACCTAGACTAAGCATTTTGCCAAGGCTAGCATTTTGCACAACAAACTCTTGATTGCTGGTGTGATCCCATGTGACTACAAGGAGACCTCTGAAAAGATATTCTTCATTTCTTCTTCAAGAGAGACACATGGTCCCAGACTCTCTTAGGGAGAAAGAAAAGATTTTCTTAAAGACATGATGAGGAAGATAGCTCCTCAACATATCCCACATTTCCTAGTTGCCTTTCTACAGACTGGGCAATTTCTCCTTGGGTGAATGTTCTTGGGGACTCTCTCGCTTGAGTGAGATATCTCACTGCCGTTTAAAGAGTGGTAATGTTCAAAAAGTCTGCAAAGGCTTCGTACTGGGCCTGCCTCATAGTAGGCACTTAAATATTTATTGATTTCTCAAAAGGTGAGCTGCGGGCAGATTGTGGAGAGCTCTAAAACACAAATTGAGGTTACTTGCTGCTGGAGCCAGGGAAGATTTCCAAAGAAAGAAGGATTTTTGCAGAAAATAGACTCAGAGTCTGGCCTTGAAGGACACATAACATTTCAATAGATAGAAATAATCAGTAAAGAACAATCACACAAAATTTCAAAATCTCGTAGGGCCTCAGCGGCCAGCTAGACCAACCAGATCTGAAGGAGAATCCCTCTTCTGGCAAGTGGGCATCCAATTTCTGCTTGAAGACCTTCAGAGAGGAAGAGCTCATAACCTCTCAGAGATATCCATTCCTCTTTGAGATATACAGACAGCATTTATTAAGCACTTCCTGTGATCCAGGAACTCTGCTTAACCTTAGGGATATCAATATAAGCAAACATGATGATCCCTACCCTCAAGGAGCTTACACTCATATAGGGGAAGACAGCATGTAAGGGGGAGCTAGAAAGATGATGGGGGAGAAGGAGTGGGCAAAGCTGCTGGATAGGAGATAAAGAAACCAGGAGAGTGAATGGAGCCAGGAGGCAAGTGAGTCTGTAGACTCACCAATCAGGGAAATGAGCAAATAGACAGAGGCTATTGGAAAGGATGGGAAGGTTGGGGCAAAGAGCTGGATAGAAGCGATAATTTTTTTTTATGCAGAACCAAAATCTGCTTTGAAACTTTGGCCCATTATTCTTAGTTCTTCTTTCTGGGACCAAGTAGGACAAAGCCTTTTTTATAGATACTTGAAAATAGCCATTCTGTCTTCCCTGAGTCTTGTTATCTAGTTTAAACATCACCAGTGCTTCTGAATCCCTCTCACACTGAACAAACTCAAGGGGTTTCACTCTTTCAATTGTCCCCCTTCCAACAGCATTCAGCTTGCCAATGTCATTTCCAAATGTTACACCAAGAAGAGAAAATGGCCCTGAGGTATCATGAAAAGAAAGGTAGGGGGGCAGCTAGTTGTCCCAGTGGTTAGAGCACCAGTCCTGAAGTCAGGAGGATCTGAGTTCAAATCTGGTCTCAGACACTTAACATTTCCTAGCTGTGTGATCCTGGGCAAGTCACTTAACCCCAATTGCTTCAGGAAAAAAAAGAAAAGAAAAAGAAAAGTAGGGAAAATAGAGAACGGGGGAAACCAGCTACAGAAATGGCAAACTATTCAAGAATGATTATCTCTTTACTTATCCACTTGGTAAATTCTGATATACACGGATTGAGTTTTCCTAATGTGCTCTTCTCTCTGAAACTGCTCTGCTGGAAGGGTCCTGGGGGCTTCGAAGGCTGGAACACAGACTCGGCAGCATCCTCCTGGGCTCTTGATGGCCATCACACCAGGTTTCTGGCCCCAGAGTACCACCCAGTTTGGTATTCAGTATAGGAGAATTCCTTCATTCTACAATCACAAAACTTTACTGAGCACTGGCAGTCTGGAGCTGAGCCTAATTATGCCAGGCCCTCAGGGGAAAACCCAGAAAATTCAATCATCCAGATGTGTGGTCTCTAAAACGCCAAACATCTGGAGAACTGGAAGCCCTTCAGTGCTTGAGCGAATTTTCCATTCAATCCAATTCCATGATCCCTGTGGAGAATCGTGTACTCCAGGTTCAGCCCTGCCCCTGGGTGCTTCAGGGGATGCAGGAGCAGGTGAGCAAAGCAGTCTGGGGAAGGGGGAGGAAGCCCCCCCTCCTTTCATCTCGCTATATTTTCCAGTTTGGTGAACCTGATTGTTTCCCAATCAATGCTCCTTTGCTCACTGACTGACCCATTTGTAAAATGTATCAGGAGAAACTGCAGCTGAACCTGGCTTGGGTGGATGCCTCCCTCCCCCTTCCCTCTCCCTCCTCCCCTGTTCCTCAGGCACACAGCCCTCAGCTGCTCATTTTTATTCCTAGGATAAGAATGCCTGAATCCAATTCCTCCCCATATTTGTCTACACAGGAACACAAGGTTATAGATCTAGAAACAAAGAAGGGGGGAACCCAGAGGCTAGTCTAGTTCTCTTTTTTATAAAAGGGGAAACTGAGGCCCATGAAGTCAGATGGTTTGCCCTCAGTCACACAGAGAATAAAGGGTTTTCCTGTTATTCCTGTATGACCTTGGACACATTATCTAATTTCTGTAATTTCCAATTTCCGCATCAGTAAAAGAAAAGTGTCAGACTGAATAGTTTCTAAGACAGATAAAGTATTCATTAAGCACTTGCTATATGCCCACTAGCACAGAGCCCTGGGCTTGGAATCAGGAAGATTCGTCTCCATGAGTTCAAATCTGGACTCAGACACTTACTTGAGGTTAAGGTGATCTTGGGCAAGCATTCCAATTTTCTCATCTGTAAAATGAGCTGAATAAGGAAATGGCAAAGCACACCAATATCTTTACCAAGAAAACCTCACAGAGAGTTGGATGTGACTAAAATGTCTGAACAGCAACAACATGTGCCAAGTGAGGAGACTGCAAATACAAGCAAACAAGACCATCCCTGGCTGCTCTCAATGAGCTTAAATTCTAATGAAGGAAGGTGTCACACACAAAAAAGGAGCTGGAAAAAGGGGAGGGTGATGTAAGGGCAATGCAGATAGAAGGAGCATCCAGAGAGAATCTTGGTCCCTTTGTATTCTAAATCCTGAGATCCCAACATCACTTGAGGGGCAGAAAATGGAAAATGGCAGCTGGAAAGAGATAGGGCTCATCAAAAGGAATCAACAAACAGCGACTAGACAACATAAAGTCAGGTCCAAAAATGAGTAGGATGGATAGATGCTTAGTACCAATGGTGGAAGGAGAGAAGAGGTAGAACTAAACTGGATCAAATCCCCTTCCATGCTTCCCACCTAACCTCTAGCCTAGATAATGTGTAATTTTTGGCTCAAAGTCCATTGGTTCTCCTTATTAATGGAGACTGATTACTCAATGTTCCTAGCCTGCAGGAAGAGTGGAGTTGATTAGAGATTGGGAAAGGAGAGATCCTGGGTTTCCTTCTAGCTTTTAGCTTCAGGAGAGAAGATGGCAGTTTCAGATTCTCTCCCTAAAGAGATAGAAAGACTCTAGGAAGAACTGGACATGGAGAAAAACTAGGACTGCCATTACATCTCCGTCCTTGGCTTGCCACAATATAGACTTGAGGGAATTTCTCAGTAGATGATATCTGGCAATGTCTTGGTTGGGCTAAAATATTTCACTCCCAGTGGGAGAGTTCATTCACTCTGTGCATCATTTAGTATATTCTCATCTATGGACCTTCTATGAATTCTGTTTGCTGTTGACTTGAATAAATGGACTTATTTTCTATTTGCTACACATGTTCATTGTGGGGCCAGCATTTAGGGAGAAGGAAATCAAACTATGATTATATGGCCTGGGGTATTCTTTCACCATTAAGGGATAGTGATCAGGTGCTCAGCTTTAACTTAAACATTATCTCCCCCCAAATTAGCAATATTTAGGAGGGATCAGAGAGCCAGAACTCCTCTAAGGAGAACAGAGCAGTCAGTCCCTGCCCCCAATATCTTGTTTCCCCTCCTGGTTACCTCCTGGTAAGATTCAAATTTTCCTTGGTGAAGAGTGAGTGGAGACTTTCTAGATGTTTATTCATTCCTCTCTGTGAGGAGAGACAGACATATCAATGGCAACACATACTCCCTGTATAAAAGTATGAATGCAGGGTAAAATCTCGGGATTTGGGGTCCATTTTAGAGCTAGAGGAGAGTCCTTAGAACACAAAATATCAGAGCTGGGAGACATCTCACAACAAAAAATGTTAGAACTGGAAAAAATTGAAAAGGCCATCAGAACAGGGAATGGATGTCAGAGCTAGAAAGGACCTTAAAACATAACGTATCTGAGCTGGTTGAGAGCCTTTAGAAATGCTTTAATCCTAACTTTTACGAACTAAATTTGGTCAAGGATGACCAAAGGGTGTTGAAATATATTGATTGGACCCTTTGGAAGGGGGAAGGGAGGCCAAGGAAATATTGGAGAGAAATTGAGAAAAATTAAGCCAATTCTCACATTGCCAAACTACCACAAACAATGTCTATCTGATGAGTATATCACTGGATATTTAATATTTTAGAGGGAGAATACTCCCCAGTTCTAGCATTTGGGGGAGGGGCATATATTTTGAACAGTCTCAATTTAATCTTATCCTTTCATTTTACAGCTAAGGAAACTGAGGCTCAGAGAGAAGGAAGTTCACATAACTATCATCTGGCAGAATTACAATTAAAATCCAAATCTTCTAGCACCAAGTCCCCGTTTTTTGGTATCATAATGTCCTATTGCCTCCCTCTCTATGATTTGAAGGGCAAGGGATGCGGAAAAGATACTTCACACAGACCAGAGAATAAAGCCCTGACTCAGTGCTCATTAAAATGCAGAGCTAGGAGCTTTTCTGGCTGATCTGGGTTTTGTGGTGTGATTTTTTTGAAAGTTGGAAAGGAGAGGAGGATAGACTTAGAATGGCAAGCTCGTGTGAAACCGGCTGGCTTCGTCAGCTATTTGACTGTATTTAAAACACATATGGATGGTATTTTAAAATATCTTTGCGATGTGATCAAAAAACATTACGGTTGCTCCACTGTGGACTTGGCTTTCATGGAAACCCACTGATAGAATGAGATATATATTGTTTTTACATTTTGAAGAAGCCCAGAATGTCAGAGCTGGAAGTGAGCAGAGAGTTCTGGATTTGGAGCCAGTGGAACTGAATTTGAATCTTACTGAATCAGCTTAAGTCCTGTGGAGCTTTTCAGAGTCCTTTCCTCATCTGTGAAATGATGGGGTTGGATTGAATGAGGGGACTTTAGCAAATATCCTTTGATGCTCTGTTACTATAATCTCTTATTTGCTCCAGAACTCAGTTTCCCCATCTGTCAAATGAGAAGTAGAATTAGATGGTCCTTCTCTGATATTCCTGCCAGCTCTAGACCTATAAACCTAAATCTGTGTGTAAATTCTAGAAGGTGGAAATAAAGAGAAAGTTTTGGAGGACAGTTTAGGTAAATGCACAGAAGGGGAAAGGGAAGGAAAGGGACACACATTTATTAAGTGTTTACTATAGACCAGGTACTATGCTGAATGCTTTACTAATATCTTCTTTAATTCTCACAACAACCTTGAAAGTTAAATGTTATTATGACCCCCGTTTTGTAAGTGAGAAAACTGAGGTAATTTCATCTCTATTATCAGAAGTTAGATAACTTGCTCAGGATCACTCAGCTAGTAAATGTCTGAGGCTGGATTTGAATTCAGGTGTTTCTGACTTCAGGATCAGCACTATCTCTCAACTGCCATTTCATCTGGAATCTTCTTCACTGGGGTCTTTGTTCTCTCTTTAGAACATCCTTCTGCCAGGCTGGATTTCCCACTTTGCAGATGGGAAAACTGAGGTAGAAGTCTAAGGCTTGCCTAGGGTCAAACAACTAGTGTCTTAGGTCAGATATGAACTCAGATGCTCCTAGGCCCAGCTCTTGAACCACTGCAACAGCTAGATGGCCCAGGTCTAAGGAGGGATTCTTAACTTTTTTGTCATGGTTCCTTTTGACAATCTGATGAAGTCTAAGGACACTTTGTCAGATTCAAAATATATAAGATTATAAATTAATCAATTATATTGAAATATAGTTTATCAAAATATTTTGAAAATAGATTCCAGGTTAAGAACCCCTGAAAAGGGAAGTTGGAAACTCTCAACCATGCAGTGACTGCTTTGTGATATATTGTTTATTCATTTTGTGCAAAGGGGATCCTGGATGCAGGATTCAAGTATGACTGTTCATTCCTGTGGGGAACTGATTCCATTATACTAAAATCATGTGACTAAGGCTCTCTGAAAGGAGGTGAATTTCCACCAGTAAATGGGGGCTCAGAGCTATTTGGCTTAGGTAAATCAATAATAACCCTACCTGTTAAACTAGTGAAAATGTGTGAATGGAGAGAGAGAATGTTTAGGGGAAAGAGCTTCATTCATTCTTGAGAACCAGAGAGCTCACTGCCCAGGAGTTCCATCCACTGGGGATTGATTATAATTATCGTTGTGGTTAGAAAGGGTCAGTCTCTGACCCCTTTGGTCAAATGGAACTAAGAGAATGACCATCAGTGCCATATAACAGCTAAATACAGGAGAGGAAACTGAAGTTAAAAGATTAAATGATGATGTCTGAGTGGAAGCATCTACTGTAGAAATGTTTCCTATAGTTTAGCAGAAAAGTGGAGGAAGAGATAGAATAATAGCTCAATGGTATAGAAGGATCAAGGAAGCTTTTGTTTTTTTAGATCGGGGAAACCTAAGCAAATTATTTCATTCATTCCTTCATTCATTTACTCAATAAGCATTCATTAATCACTGTATGCAAAACTCTGCACTAAATACCAGCTAAGAATTGATCCCTGTCTTCCTAGAGCTCACAGTAAGGAAAGGTAAATGTGAACTTTTCTCTGGCCCTTAGTTTTCTTTTCTGTCAAATGAAAGGGATGAGCTAGGGGATCTCTTAGGGCTAATTCCAGCTCTAAAATTTCATGATTTTATAAACGCTTCACTGATATGTCCCTGACCTATATTCCTGAAGGTCCACGGGGAACCCAATGGGAAGAAACAGGCTTAAATCAAAAGGAGAGAGTTAGCCATCCATAAAGAAGACTTCAACTTCCATGCTGCTAGAACAGTGGGTAAGAAGATGTGGAAAAGCCTGTTTTTAGAACTATCCTTGAGAAAAGGAAACATTCATCTTTCTGAAGAGAGGGAATGAAACCTAATGAGAAATAGAGAGGCAGCAGGAGCCAGTGAAAAGGATGCTACTAGCTCCAGAGTCTCAAATCTTATCTCTGTCAAAAATTACCTATGTCAATCAATATAATTAGCAATATTTATCACCTATTATGTGCCAGGCCCTGTGCTAAGCACCTATTATGTGCCAGAAAAAGAGGCAAAAGATTGATCCTGTCCTCAGGGAGCTTACAGTCTAATGAAGGTCTATGTAACCTTGGACATCTGTCCATTTCTCTAGGCCACAGTTTCCTCATCTACAAAATGGAAAGGGGCAGGAAAATTGGACTAGATTGTTTCCTATGTCCTTTTCTGTTCCACATTTACAAATCAGAGGCAGCTGTTGGTCTGGCAGATAGAAATAGATGAAGAATGAGAAAAATCAGAGTTCAGCTTCAAATGCTTACAAGCTATGTAACCCTACATAGGTCATTTTAACTTTGTTCTGCCTCATCTATAACTGAAGATAATAATAAAAATTCTTGTGAGGACAGAAAGTGATGATTTTTATAAAATTCTTTACAAATGTTCAAACCCTATATAAAGATGATGATGATCCTATAATCCTTCAAGGTCCTTACAGCTATCAGACTCTGGGATTCTATATCCAAAGAGAATGAAAAGAAGATGGAGTCAAGGTGGAAGGCAGGGAATACTGCTTCCCCTATCTCCCACTCCTTCAAATCTAAAAAATGGGCCAGACTGAATCCTGATGGGAAAACCTAACAAAAAAAAATCACAGTGAGTCATTTTTCCAGCCCATGTCAGCACAAGGAGACAGATAAAGGAGTCTGGAGATACTAGGAATGGAATATGGTCAGGAATGCACTCCAGTGTAGGGAGAGTCACTGCACCAAGACAAGAAAAGATCCCTGACCTATACCTATACTACTGAAACCAAGTGCAGGATGTAGCAACGAGCACCAACTGGTGCCTTTGGGGCTCATTATCCAGTCCACAATCCAGAGGAGATGTGTGTCTAGAAAAGGCATTCCGAAATAAGGATCAGTCACAGGTGCTAGGCTATGTATTGAGAGAGGAACAAATTCAGCAACAGCAGCAGAATTTGCAGAACTCAAAAGCAGAGATGAGTCTCAGTTCCAATATTTATTCCAGTCTGAAGCCTGCAAAGGAAAAAGCAGGAAAGAAAAGCTTGAGATCCCCATCCCTCTGAATGAGCAGAGCTCTCCAGCTGATTGAGTCAAGCAGTAATTTTGTTAATGCTCAAACCCTAACCCAGGGAAAGAACTTGAAGAGTTCAGATCAGGTATGCAGCAAGCAGATTTTGCCCTGGATCAGACTACTTTGGAAACATTAAAAGTTGCAGGTCCCCAGACTGAGTCAACCCAAAGATTTGGAATAACACAAACTTGAAATATTCTAAGAAAGCAGCAACAGAATCATCCCTGATTGAAATCAGAAATCATAACTACCATCTACTTTGGCAGCTTTCTAGTCACCCTATAGAGGATGTATATAATATCTAAACCTACCAGATTGATTTATTCATTAAAAAAAATTAGTCAATCTAGACACCTAGTATAATGGAACCCATTAAGTCCCATGATTCAGAAACTGTTTAATTCAAACTCTCCTCCAGCTTCCTTTAAAGCTTTTTTTCCAAGTCCTACTTCCTGAGGCTCTTCCTGATTCCCCAACTGCTAGATCCCCAAATCACTTTGCATTTACTTCAAATGCACTGATTGTATATATTGTGTATCTCCTTATAAATGCACATGGTGATTTTCCGAATGAAAGATAAGCTTCTGGAGGACTAAGATTGCATCATTTTGTCTCTGCTGTGTTTCCACTCCTAGGATCTAGCATATGGGGTGCTTGTTGATTGACAAGTACAAAGAAATCCACAAATCCTTAGAATCTGTTTAATAATGATTAGAATTTCTTCCTTGGGTTCTACTGGGAATAGGGAGGGATAAATTTGAAAAAGAAAAATAAAACTAAATAAAGGAAATTGTGTTGAAATTTAAAATAGCAATGATAGAATCATAGACAAACCCTCCAAGGTCATCCATAGTCTGATCTATACCTGAAGTGTAAATTCAACAGCATCCTTGATAAGCAGTTATCTAATCTCCATATAAATAAATCCAGGGGTGGGGAACACATCATTTATCAATATATGTATTGAGATATATCAATATTTTATTTTAGATGACTTTATATGATAGGAGATTTCTTCCTCCTATGTTGAGTCAAAGTCTGCTCCCAGTATTGTATGCAATATAAACAATTACAGAAAAAAAAAAAAGTAAGATAGTGACGCCATTCCCAATAGGTAAGTGGTTTAAGATATGAACAGTTCTCAAAATAAGAATTTCAAATTATAAACAACCATATAATAAGAGAAATATAAATCAAAACATCCACGAAGTTTTACCACATACTTTGCAAATTGACAAAGATAATAAAAGATGGGAAAGTCAACATTAATAGGGTTGGAAAGAAAGGAAATGAGGAAGGAAACAAGTATTTATTTATTTATTTTGCTTTTTGCTGAGGCAATTGAGGTTAAGTGACTTGCCCAGGGTCACACAGCTAGGGAATGTTAAGTGTCTGAGACCAGATTTGAACTCAGGTCCTCCTGACTTCAGGGCTGGTACTCTATCCACTGAGCCACCTAGCTGCCCCCAAACAAGAACTTATTAAGTGTTTACTGCCTGCCAGACCCTGTAAAGATAGGCACTTCTTAAAGTCTTGTTCAATCAAATCTCTCTCGTCATGACCCCATCTGGGATTTTCTTGGCAAAGATATTGGAGTGGTTTGCCATTTCCTTCTCCAGCTCATTTTATAGATGAAAATCTGAGGCAAACAGAATTAAATGACTTGCCCAGAGTCATGCAGCTAGAGAGTGGCTGAGGTCAGATTTGAATTGGGAAGCTGAGTCTTCCAGATTCCAGACTTGACACTCTGTACTATAGTGCCTCCTAGCTGCACATATTAATGCATTGTTAGTGGATCTATGAATCAGTGCAACCATTTTGAAAAGCAATTTGGAATTAAATGAATAAAAGCAATCTTCATCTAGAGATTCCATTAGTAGGTATTTAATAGAAAACCTACTAACAGAAAGTCCCATGAAAACATCCACAGCAAAAATCTGCTTTCCTATAATTTTCATTCTTTAATTCCTGTTCTTGCCTTCTGTGGCCAAGCAGAATAAGTGGGAAAAAATCCCCAAATACAGAATTTGGGAGTTGGAAATCACCTCAGAGACCATATGTTTCAACTCAAAACAATTTAATCTCACTTTATGATCAAATATCTAAAAAAACTAAGTCAAAATTTTTTCTCAACAGCATTAGAGAAGTAATGGGATGTAATGGGAAAAAAATGCTGGACAAGATGTCAAGGCACCTGAGCTATTAGCCATGTCGTCCGACTCCAGAATTAGTGCTCTGGCTTCAGAAAGTCTTTGAGAATTATATTCATTTGTGGGGTTTGGGTTTTTTCATCTATACTGTGAATTCATCAATGCAGGGAACTCCCAGTATAAAAATTCCCTTCACTAATGCAGATCAGCAACCATTCTTCAATTTTCAGTCTTTAGAGAGCCATCTGGGCTGTGGAGTGGTCAAAGAGACTCGACTAAAATAATACAGGAAGACTTCAGAGGCAGACATTGAAGCCTCTATCCATCACCCTTCCCTAAATCAATGTATTGTGATTCTTGGCTCTTTCAACTGATCCTCAGTTGGCTTCCAATACTTTCCCAACCTTGATATCCCTCCCCTTCAATTGTTTAATAAAACTCTTACAGTTCAACTATGATAAAACACAATATTCCTCTAATGGGGCAGAGGAATCATGTTCTCTCTGACCTTGAATACTCTATTTTGGTGCTTAATGATTTTTAAAAGGCAGAGAAACCAACTTGTGGATGTATCTTGAGACTTAGATTCTTAGGTTCTTGGTTATCCCTCACTTAAATGGGAAACCTCAGGTTTTAGAGACATATAGATTTCATCAGGCATATATTATTTGACTTTAAGTACCTATGTCTGTTGTACTTAATATACAACACTTTAATTTAAAATGCATTAGTTTAATAAAAATGCATAAAATAGAATACAATGACATTAGCTTCTATAAAAAATTCAATTTCATAAATATTACCTCGTGTTAAAATGCATCGATTTCCTGGAATATATATCGGTCAAAGGTAATTTACATCGGTTTGAATGGAAATGTATCTGTCTCCATACATATGTATTAGTTTAGTCAAATGTATCTGATTGTGTAAAATATTGGTTAGAGCAAAATGTATTCTGAAGGAGTGAGTGGTGGGTGGATTTTTTTTTTTTTTGGTTTGGTTTTGTTTTTTCCTGAATCAAGCCTCATACACATGGGTTCCAGGAACCCTGCTCACTTCAGGCAAGGACACTCAGTGAGAACAGAAGTTAATTTTAATAACATCTGGGCTTGGGTCTGGATGTGTTGCCTCCTATTTCCAGAAGTAAAATGCTACATCCAGGTCCTCATGGAGTTGCCTGAGTGAACCAGGGGAAGGAGTTGACTTGAGCAAGACCCACACTCAGCTGTGGTCAGACTAGTGTGAATTAACCATGTGATCTGATGGCCAAGGGACCAGATAATATATTGGGCTGAGTTAAGAGGAGAATGGGAACAGTGATGAGGTCAGATTCCAGGAGAAGTGGAATAATGTACTCGTCTGTACATAAGGATCCCTGCTGTCATTTATTGACTAAATTTTAATATTTCAAAAGTAATTTATGTTTTATTGTACTTTGATTTATTTTGGTATATATTTTCCAATTAATTTTCATCTGGTTTGGTTGGGTTACCACATGTTTGATACCTCTGGAGTATAGAACAAATGATGATTGCTTGCATTTATAAAATGCTTTAAGGTGTACACAGAGCCTCTGGATGTGGATCAGATACTTGCAGTCAAGAAGATCTGAGTTCAAATGTGACCTCAGACACTTGCTTGCAGTGTGACCCTAGATATGTCACTTAACTCTATTTGCCTCAGTTTCTTCATCTGTAAAATGAGCTGGAGAAGGAAATGGCAAATTACTCCAGTATCAACTCCAAGAATCAGCAACAATCAAAAACATGGTTTGCAAAGCACCTTACAGATGTTATCTCATTTTATTCTTTGAACAACTCTGTAAGTGCTATTATTTTGTCCATTTTGCAGATGAGGAAACTGAGGCAGATGGCAGTGAAGTGTCTTGCTCAGCCATACATCTGTAAGTGACTGAGGCTGGATTTGAATACAGGTTCTTCTGACTCCAGGTCCAGTGCTCTCTCCCTTACATCATCTAGCTGCCCAGGATGGTAATGCTCCCAATGTACTGAGGATAAGTGTTCAGAATGGCCATACCCATGATGGGATGTTGTCACTGACTGGATCTCAAGGCTCCATCCCCTAAATGCATTGAACTGCCCTTTGGGAGGTTCCAAGAGAAATAGACCAAGGGCTTGGGGATGGAGGGTAGAGAGTTCAAACAAAGAAGCTGATGCCTTTGACTTCAGCAAGAGAGGTGTCGTTCCCATGAGCGAGGAAGTGACAGTCCCCTTGCCTTCTGTCTTTGTTACTATGTCTGGAGCTGGTTGTTCAAAGGTGGTTGTCACAATTTAAGAAGGACATGGATAAAAGGGGGGATTCCTGGTTAAAGCAACAGGAAAATAATTAGCAACTAATTTGAAGAAGATTCAGGGCATTTGAACTGGACTCCCCCTCTTTCTCTCTGTCCTTAGGCTTCCTTCAAGTCCCAGACAAAATCCTACCTGCTTCATGATCCTTCCCCAGCACCTCTTGATTCCAGGCCCTCCCTCTGTTGATTGTTTTCAGTTTATTCTGTAGACACCTCTGAGTGTGTGTGTGTGTGTGTGTGTGTGTGTGTGTGTGTGTACACACTTTTCTGGATCTTAGCTTCTTGCTCTGTAAAATGGATAGATTAGACTAGATGGAGCATAGACCCTTTTTAGCTTTAATTTATGACCCTAAATTTTTCTCTTGATGACTGAAGCAAAGCTATTACAAAGGACAGGATGCTCCTGGGGAATCAGTGTGGAGGGGCAATTGGCCTTGTTCTGCTTAGCTCAAGGGGGAAGAACCAGGATGCAGAGGTGGAAATTACAAGGAGGCCAATTTGGACTTGATGTCAGGAAAATAAACTTCCTAACAATGAAAGCCGCTCTTCAGGTGTGGAATGGACTACTTTAGGAGGGAGGAAAAGGACAGATAGATAAACAGAGGGACAGAAAGTGGAGAGGCAAGATGCATGAATAAATGGATAGATAGATAGATGAGTAGATCGTTGGGTAGGCAGAGAGATGGACAAATAGGTGAATGGATAGATAGATATAGATAGATGATGGATAGATAGATGGACAAATAGATGGTAGATAAATGGGTAAAAAAGGTAAATGGATATGTAGATAATAGATGAATGGACAGATAGATAATAGATAGATAGGCATATAGATAGATGGATAGATAGGTGAATGAATAGATAGATGTAAATAGAGATAAATAAATATGGATGCAAATATAAATAGATGTACAGATAGATGGATGCAAGGATAGACACATAAAATAGGCATGGATAGAGAGGGAGAGAGAGGAAAAAAGAGAGACAGAGACAGAGAGACAGAGACAGAGAGAGACAGAGAGAGACACAGAGAGAAAGACAGACAGACAGAGAATGATAGATCATTTATTAAGTCCTTTCTTTGTCCCACCATGATGACATGGTTTGGAGCTAGGGTCAGGAAGGTAAGTGGGGGGCTTCCTTCCTGGCATGGACCCAAGAGGGCTTCAAGCAGATGATTACTTATTGTCTTGCAGTGAGGAGCACAATCCTTTTCAGTTCTAAGATTCTGGCTAAAGAACTGGTCCACAACCTCATAGCTGGGAAGCTTCCAAGGCCCACAGGTGTTGAATAAATGTTTGTTTGCTTTTGTGCTCCCTAAATACTGCTGACTGATCGATTGGCCATTGTGTAGACAGACTAGATGATTGATTAGACTTTCTGAGTTTCCATAGGTTCTCTGGTGGCCACTTTCTTTTGGTCCTGACTTTAAGAAGATAATCTGGGACAGCAGAAAACACCTGGGTTCAAGTCTTTCCTCTGGAAATACTGGCTGTGTGACTTTAAGTCAGTCCCATGACCTCTCAGTGGTCTAGGCAACTCTTTGAGATCAGAGATCTTTAAGCCCCAGCTAAGCTGGTACCTTGCACTGATAGGGAATGTTTCCATATCAGGAATTCTCTCCACTGGAGAAATCAAAGGTCAGGACCACCCCTGGGCTCTCAGTTTTCTCATCTGCAAAATGAGCAGGATTGGATCAAATGGATCTTAGGCTTCTTTGAACTCAAAATCTATTTGACTCATTTCAATGGATATTCATTAAGTTTCTACCAGATGCTAAGTTCTAGAGGGAGGATGAGAAGACCCAGATTCAAATTCCATTTGGCACAACTGATCTAGTAGATAAAATCACATTTGTAATTCAAGGCTTTCCAAATTCTAGAGCATCAGACAGATGTCAGTTAGTATTTGGCCCTGCTTTATACCCAGGGGTTATCCAAGGTCATAAGGAGCAGAAGGAAAGGATCCCAGCACCCACCCCAGGTCTTCTCATTCCTGGTTCAGTACTCTCTCAGTATGCCCACCACTACATTGCCAGGCTCCCTGAAAATTGTTTTTTCACTTGTGTCCGACTCATTGTGTCCCCATTGGGGGCTTTTTTTGGCAGAAATACTGGAGTGGTTTGCCATTTCCTTCTCCAGCCCATTTTATAGATGGGGAAACTGAGGCAAATAGGCTGAAATGACATAACCAGGGTCACCCAGCTAGCATTTGAATTCAGCTCTTCCTGACTCCAGAACAACTGCTCTTGGCATTATGGTATCACCTAACTGACCCTTAATGCATTTTAAAAATGGACCTGACCTGAATTCTAGTCTCAGCAGTCCCACTCACTCCTTATGTGACCCCAATCAAGCCATTTTCTATCTCTGAGATTCAGCTCTTTCCTCCTCTATCAAATGAAGATATCTGACTAAATGACCTCTAAGGGACCCAGCTCTGACTTTCTAGGAGTGTAATACAGTAGAGTGACTGCACAAGGGGCCTGGTTCAAATCTTCCTGCTGACACCTTAGTTTTCTCTACTCTAAATTGTTGAATTAAATGATTTCTGAGTTCTCAGCTCAGGATCCATCATTCTGTGATTCTGTGATCCTCAGGTAGCCCATGTACTAAGCTGCCCTAGACAGCACAGAGTCCCAGAGCTGTGCAATGTGCTAATCGGTACATGGAGAATAGGCAGGATACCAGCCCACTTCCCAGAAACTGATTGTCTCTTGGGGATTACAAGACTAGAGACACAGAGGATTGTGTTCTGAAAGTTGGGACCCATCAGGTATCAGGCTGACACTCAAAGGCCTTAGTGGGAACACTTAACACTCATGACCCCAATTTTACAAGTTCTTTTCTTTTAGCTGCCCTTATGAGGGAGAATATCCAAATTTTATTATCCTTGTTTTTTCAAAAATATTTTAATTTTCTAAATACATGTAAAGATAGTTTTCAACATTCATTTTTGTAAAATTTTGTGTTCCAAATTTTTTTTCTCCTTCCCTTACCTCCCCCCTCCCCAAGACAGCAAGCAATCTGATATAGATATTCTCATTTTAATGATCAGTTAACTGAGTCCCAGAGAGCTTGCACAATGTGACCAGGAGCATTCAGCCAGTATCAGAGAGAAAATCCTAGCTGTTATTCTTTTGGCCTTTCAGACATGGACAGGAAAGACACTAAAGTCCCAGGATCTTAGATCTGAAGGGACTTTGGAGGTCTCCTACTCTATACCAGTCTATGAGAGCACAGATACGTCACCTTAATTAAGGCCTTTGGAGGTGTGGAGGTAGGGGAGGCCCAAAGTGGTCCGTGATACTACTGGGCATCTCTCATCACCAGGAAGTTTTCTCTGAAATTGCCTCTTTCCATCTTCCTCTCATTGCTGCTCCCATTCCCTCTGGGGCCAAAAAGAAGGAGGGAGGGAGTGTGGTGCAGGGGGAAAGAGGAGTCAAGTTCTAATCCTGACCCTGCTGTTTCCTTATAGAATCTGGGACAAGTCCTTCCTCTCCCTTTGAATCAATTACCTTCCCTGTAAAACAAAGGGATAACAGGAAAGCAAAAAGACAATTCCAAGACCCAAGAACACTGGCTAACCACAAGTCAGAGCACCATGATGAAGTATGGACAGGAAGGAAAGGTTCAGAAGACAGAGTGAAGGAGACTTTTTGATTCATGACCCATGTGGAAATTTTTTTGAGTATGCATGTTTGCCTCAGTTTCCTCATCTGTAAAATGAGATGAAGAAGGAAATAGCAAAGCACTGCAGTGTCTCTGCCAAGAAAACTCCAAATGGGGTCATGGAGAATCAGATGTGGCTGAAATGATAATAACAAATTATCATCTAGTTACGGGGGCTCAATGGGTAGAGAGCCAGTGACCTGAGTTCAAATTCTTCCTCAAATGCTTGGTAGTTATGACTGGTCACTTCACTCTGCTACTGAATTTCCTCATCTGTAAAATGACCTACAAAAGAAAATGGCAAAGCACTGCAGTCTCTGCCCAAAAAACTCAAATAAGGTCACAAAGAATGGGGCTTTAACTGAACAATACTTTCCCAACTGTGCTCAAGGGCTATCGATCTGTGCACACTCTTTGGTCCAGCAGTCTCTCTGTATCTCAAACAGATCTTAAAGGAGGGAAAGGGACCCATATGTGTAAGAATGTTTGTGGCAGCCTCTTTTTGTAGTGTCTAGAAATTGGAAACTGAGTGGATGCCCATCAGTTGGAGAATGGCTGAATAAATTATGGTATATGAATGTCATGGAATATTATTGTTCTATAAGAAATGACCAACAAGATGATTTCAGAGAGGCCTGCAGAGACTTGCATGAACTGATGCTGAGCGAAATGAGCAGAACCAAGAGATCATTATACATGGCAACAACAAGATTATAAGATGATCAATTCTGATGGACATGGCTCTCTTCAGTAGTGAGATGATTCAAGGCAGTTCCAATAGTCTTGTGCATCCAGAGAGAGACCTGTGGGAACTGAATGTGGATCACGACATATATTTTCACTTTTTGTTGTTTGCTTGCATTTTGTTTTCTTTCTCATTTTTTTCTTTTGATTGGATTTTTCTTGAGCAACACGATAATTGTGGAAATACGTACAGAAGATCTGCACATGTTTAACATATTGAATTACTTGCTGTCTAGGGGAAAGGATGGGAGAAAGGAAAGAGAAAAATTTGGAACACAAGGTTTTGCAAGGGTGAATTTTGAAAATTATCTATGCATGTGTTTTGAAAATAAAAGGCTTTAATTTTAAAAAAAAGCAAAAAACAAAAACAAGAAAACCCCAATATGTTCCCAGCACTACGTTAAGTCCTGGGGATCAAAGTTCACAGTATGATGGGGAAGACAACATACAGACAACTATGTACCTACAAGGTGGGGACAGGAGTCCCCCACCCCCAATTCTGACCATACTCTTCCTCAGTCAGGAAGGAAGGAAGGAAGGAGTCAGGAGGAGGAGCCCAGTTCTTTGTTCTCTCTGAATGCATCCGGTTTCTGGAGGCCAGACAGGGCATACTTGGCAGCTGTGGCATCCAGATGTTAACCACTGGAAACGTTTATTTTTTTCCCCAGCAGTAGCATCTGGGTCTATTGCTGCCGCCTCTGACGGTTCCTGTGCCGGCCTTGCTGACAGCTGCTCCTGCTACTGGGACGGCGCCGTAATGATGTTTAATATGGGATGCAGGCGTCTGTGGAACAGACACAAATTTATTGACAATGGGCCTGATGACAGACGTGGAGGCTAAAAGTAAACAGTTAATTTGCAGCCGCTACCAGAGCTCTGAAGGTGTGGAGAGGTGACGGGCCGGAGAAGCTTGGTGCTAGCTTCCTAATGACCATGGCTTTTGCTGGTGGCCAGGAGGTAATTGTGGGGGTACTCAGTGGGACAGTGGGCATTTATTAAGCTCCTACTATGTACCATGCTCGGTACTAAGGGCTGGAGATACAGAGAAAGGCAAAAGAGCCCTGGTCTGGAATCCCCGAACCTATATTCAAATCTTATCTCTGATCTTTGCAATATGGCCAACCCATTTCATTTCCTGGATTTCAGGTACCCCTTATTTAAAATGAGCTGTTAGAGAATTGCCTAGCACCTGGAATAATTCCTAAAATATAGAGGGTGTTTAATAAATGCCTGTTTATTGAGAATTGTACATGTGGAGCCATAAGGGAACTCAGAGGCCATCTAGTCAACCTTTTTATAGAAGAGCAAACCAAAACAGAGAGGGGCAGTAACTTATCTGAGCACACACAGCCAAGGAGGCAGGATTTGGAACCAGAACTTTGAATGCTAGAATCCATGCTCTTTTCTCTGTACCATAAGCTTCCTTCTAACCATTGCCAGACACTGTCACTGAAGGATTAAAGTGTGTAGGGACAGGAATGAAACAATTTTTGCCCTTGGGAAGTCTACTGTAGCCTGGGTTCAAATCCTGCCTTTGATGCTTATGAGCTGGGTGCTTTGGATAAGTCCCAACCTCAGCTTTCTCATCTGTAAAATGGACCTTTGAGGTCCCTCCCCACCTGTGCATCTAAGTTCCTCAAGAGCCAGGGCTGTCAGGCTCCCCAGTGCTGAGCATGGTACTTGGCACACAGTAGGCACTTAATAAATGCTTAATTGATTTATTCATTCAAAGTACATTTGCATTATCAGCTTAGTGGAGAGATGCTATAATATTATTTTCATACCCATTTTCCAGATACAGAAACTGAGGCTGAGAGGGTTTAAATCACTTGTCCAGACTTACACAGCTAGTAAATATCTGAGACAGGATTGGAACTGAGAGCTTCGTGACTTGGCATTTCTTCCATGCCTCTATAATCCAGGAAGGCCTAAATTCAGATCCCGCTTCTTCTATTTACTAGATGCATCCTATGAACAAGTCACTTAACTTTACTCTAGTCTCTGACTCTGACTCTGGTGCTCTACTATGAGTTTGAACACTCTTTTTCCTACATCCTGACTTCTGGTTCCACCCACTTCATAGGTTCTCCCATCAGAACTCTGTTTACTTTTCCTTCCTTCCTCTCTCCCTCTTTTCCTTCCTTCCTTCCTTCTCTCTTTCTTTCCCTCCTCCCTTCTTTTCTTCCCTCTTTCCTTCTTTCTTTTCTTCCCTCCTTCTTTCCTTCTTTCCTCTCTCTGTCTCTCCTTCCTTTTCTTCTTTCTCTCTCTCTCTTTCTTTCTTCTTCCTTTCCTTCCTCTCTCTTTTTTTCTTTTCTTCCTTTCTTCTTTCTTTCTTTCCCTCCCTCCTTCCTTCTTTTTTTCCTCTCTCTCTCTCTCCTTCCTTTTCTTCTTTCAGACTTGCCTATAGTCCTATGGAAAACATACTCTAAATTACTGTTGATTAGAGAAATGCAAATTAAAACAACTCTGAGGTACCACTTCCTACCTATCAGATCAACTAATAAGACAGAAAAGGGAAATGATAAATGTTGGGGGAAATGGGAGAAAATTGGAACACTGGTGCATTGTTGATGGAGTTGTGAGTTGGCCCAACTATTTTGAACAGCTATTTGGAACTATGCAATATCACTATTAGTGTGTATCCCAAAGAGATCATGAAAAAGGAGAAATGACCCATGTGCAAAAAAATATTTATAGCAGTTATTTTTGTGGTAGCAGAGAACTGGAAATTGAGGGGATGCTCAACAATTAGGGAATGGCTGAACAAGTTGTGATAGATGGTTGTGATGGAATACTATAACAAATGATGTATAAGCAGATTTCGGACAAAGTTGGAAAGACTTACATGACTGATATTGACTGAAGTGAGCAGAACCAGAGGAACATTGTGCACAATAACGCCACACTGAGCAACGCTCAACCATGAATGATATAGCTCTTCTCAGCATCCAATGATCCAAGACAATTCCAAAAGATTTGTTATGGAAAATGTCATTTGTATCCAAAGACAGGAGTATGGAAAGTGAATGCATACGGAAGGATATTATTTTCACTTCCTTTTTTGTCTTTCTTGTGGTTTTTCCTTTTTCTTCTGATTCTTCTTTCACAACATGGCTAATGTGGAAATATGTTTAACATGATTGTACATGTATAATCTATATCAGATTACTTGTCATCTAGGGGAGGAGGGAAAGAGAAAAATTTGGAACTCAAAATCTTATAAAAATGAATGTTGAAAACTATCTTTACAAATACCATTAAGTGACAAATAAAAACATAATGCTACTTGCCACACAAAGTTTTTGTAAGAAAAATGCTGTTTAAAAAAATTTACGTGCTATAAAAAAGTAGGTTTGGGTTATAACAAATCTCCCTCTCCACTTCTCCTGGAGAATCCCCCCTAAATCTGACCCCAAGTATTCTGGTTCCAACTGTCTCTACTCCTTTGGGAATAAATTTCTGCCACACAACCTTGTTCTTCTTACAAAAAATTTTAATATGAAGCACGTGCCAGTTAACAAGCTTTTATAAAATGCCTACTATGTGCTAGATAATATGTGAAGCTCTAGAAATACAAAGGAAAGCAGAGACAGTTCCTGCCCTCAGGGAGATCACAATCTAAGGGGAGAGACTTCTGTGTCAATTGGTTAGATACACAATATCTATGGAGAGTAGATGGGAGCTAGAAAAGCTGGGGATCAGAGGTGGGTGGCCATCAGCAGTGCTCAGTAGGACCATAGCCAGTTGCTTTCAAAGGCGGCATGGTTGTAGCTGACCACCTTGCTGTCCAGCCAGTCAGGTAAATGCTGTGACAGAGAGTCAGGCATTTATATGGAAGTGTCACAAAGTAGATGTATATAGTATTTGTTACTTTTCTTCCATCCATCCTACATTAGTCAAAGGACATTGGTTCAATCCTGATTCTGCTACTACTTACTTTATGAAAATCAAGTCCCCGTTGTCTGTGTTTTAATTTCTTCTATAAAATGAGAACTTAGACAAGATGATTGTTAAAGATATTCCCAGCTGTGACATCCCCA
This sequence comes from Myrmecobius fasciatus, assembly GCA_023553655.1. Taxonomy (NCBI): domain Eukaryota; kingdom Metazoa; phylum Chordata; class Mammalia; order Dasyuromorphia; family Myrmecobiidae; genus Myrmecobius; species Myrmecobius fasciatus. The sequence goes on along the minus strand of JAJPUD010001089.1, from coordinate 116,629 downwards.
TTCCAAGGTCCCTCCCAGCTCTTATTCTAAGACTCCTCCCAGCTGTGACATTTCATGTTCCCTTGAACCCTGCCTAAGCCACAGCCTTCTTGTCCCTTAAAGAGAGTTTGTTTTGGTTTAACATTCCTGTTTTCTCCCATCCACTCCACATATGTACCAACCCTCTGAGCTAAAAATATTCCTGACATTTTTTAAGGCGACTGTTTGTAGGGCTTGGGTAGGAACTCACCCTCTGACAGATGAGAAATGAATTTCAATTTTGTTTCCCACTTCAGTTTTTTTGGGGGGAGGGGAAATAAAGGATGGAGAGTGGATAATAAAAATGGTAATAGTGGCCATTTATGGAGCCCTGTGAATGGGCAGAGTAGGCCTTTCCCCTTCCCCTATAATCTTTCCTCCTCAGAATATATTTTGTCAAAGCAAATTTCACAAGTTCTTCATTTTAAAATCCCATCCCATTCAACAAACATTCATTGTTCCCATTAAAAGTTTCTTGGAGGCAGAGACTAGCTTTTGCCTCTTTTTGCATCCCCAGCTTAACACAGTACCTGGCATATGTAAGTACTTAATAATTATTTATTGATTTATTAAACAACCATTTTATGTATAGTTCTATCGGTGGAAAATTGGGGAAGATACAGAATTTAATCAATAAGCATTTATATACGAAGATAAGCACTGAGGAGAGATACAAAGACAAAACTGAATTTCTGGGAAGATGGATTTCCCATCAGGGAATGCCGGCCAGGTAAGGGACCTTTGAGCTGGGCATTCACCAGGATTGTCCAATCCTTTCCAAGTTCCATTGATAGCACTTGTTTGATTATTGCTCCCTGAATAAGAGATGGAAAGTGGAGGGTAGGAGAAGCTTTCGCACAATAGTTGAATAAAGTCCCTGTGCTCAAGGAGTTTATAATCTAGGAGTTGGATAAGATGAAATAAAATAAAATGTACAAAGTGTTAGATTTAGTCTGGAGACTTGGGTACATGTCTTTCTCAAAGAATTCGTAGCTGAGTATTACACCTGGGTAAAACACTTCATCACTTTGGGACTCAGTTTCCCCATCCATAAAATAGAGATGATATTGTGAGGAAAGTGCCTTGTATATCTTCAATGGCTACAGGAATGGGAGTTATTTTTGGTTATTATTGGATAATACACAGATTCTGCACTGACGTATAAAGCACAGCACTCTGTGAGATCTCAGGAGGGAGCAGTCAGTTGGGAGGAAGGAAGATCTACTTAAGAGATTGGAATTTTTTAAACCCACTCATCTGAGGTTAAGAAAGGTAGTTGAGACTGGAGAACAGAATCCCTAAGGAGACAAGAGATAAAAAGAGATTAAAAAGAGATAAATGAGAAAAATGGCTTCAAATTATTCAAAGGGTAATCTCTTGGAAGATAAATCACTCTATTTGTTCTCCTTGGACCCAGAAAGCAGAAGAACAGGAAGTAGAAATAAGAAAGAGCTGATTACAAGCCCCTTTGAGAACCTGAAAAGCCCTAAAAGGCCATCTAATCCCACATTCCCAATTTACAAATGGGGAGACTGAGGCCCAGGGAAGTGGACCTTGCCCAAAAGGCACCAAAGTAGTAAGTTTCACTTAAACTGCATAGAAAAGCCTTCCTAATAATCGGAGCTGTTCAGCAATACCTTTGGAGATAGCAAATCTCCATTCTGGAGTCTTTCAAGGGATGGACCAATTGTCAGGGGGAGAGAGGAGGTTCAAATAAGGACTGGGCTGGATGGTTTCTGAGGGTCCCTTCCAACTCTGATTCTCTGTGATTCAGCATCTTTCCTTTTGTCTGATAGTTTCTCCATCTGTACATTGGACAGATGCGTCTCTTATAGGAACCATCCGTCAAGATTTTTTTTTCCACCTGAAATGTTATCCCCCTCCTCCAAATCCCCCCACCCCAAGATGTCTGGTGAGAACTTCAGGTGGAGTGGGGGAAGGGGGAGCAGGGAACTTGGAACAAGGCACATCCAACAGAGTTAATCCCAGGGACCTCCTGTTCCTAATCAGAGAGACTGGCTGTCTTCTTGGCTTAGGATTAACTGATTTTCTAAAGAGAACCTATTTTGGTTTTTATGAGTCTTTCTCTCCAGGCAGTGTTTACAATGTATATTTGCAGAAACAGAGAATGTACGCCAAGAATGAGTCAAGAACACCAGCACGCAGCTCACACCGTTGGCCATAAATATAATATTAGGATGAAGCCTGAAATTAATGTGAATCATTTCCCAATAAATATAGTCAGTTAGTGAGATTTTCCAGGATCACGGATGGGAGATATATTTTGGTAAAATATAGGTTTTTTATCTGTTGGGAACTAGGGGGAGAAAGGGCATAAATCTCATTGGGAGAAATATCTTTTATGATTATTCAATTCAGCAGTCTCTCTAAAAGCCTAAAGTAGACTCATATTTACAGTTCCTGGAAGCACCTGGTTTTTATATATCGGGGTAAGAATTAGCATCCAAGCGGCCTCGTGGAAATCACTGACTTATACCCTTGGACAGTAATGATGTGAGAAGACTTCATGCTGCTGAATTCAGTGGGACTGAATTAATTTCATCTGCATCAGTGCGCAGAACAAAATAAACCACACACATTCTCAAGACAGTAGCAAGGGAGAAGGGGCTGCTGGGTAGGCAGAGACCTGGTGTGACTGGGGACGAATGGCTTACCCAGGTGCCATCATTTCTGCCTCTCGGAGAGGAGGGGGCAGATTTGGGACCGTATGGACTCAGAGAGGGTCAGAACTGGGGAGAACTTAGAGCACTGCTAGGATAGAGAATGTCAGGGCTGGGAGGGGTCTTAAAACAAGGAATGTCATAGATGGAAGGAACTTAGAACAGAGGATGTCAGAATGGGGAGGGGACTTAGAATAGGGGATGTCAGAGTAGGGAAGGGTCTTAAAACAGGAGATGTCAGAATGAGAAGGGGTCTTAGAATAAGGAATATCAGAATGGAGAGGGAACTTAGAAGAGGGGATGTAAGAGTGGGGAGGAGATTTAAAATAGGGGATGTTAGGGTTGGAAGGGGTCTTAAAACAGGGGATGTCAGAGCTAGAAGGGTCTTAGAACAGGGGATGTAAAATACAGAGGAACTTTAGTCAGTCATTAACAAGCATTTAATAAGAACTTACTATTTCTGGGCCCAGTGTTTGGGACACAGAATTTCTGAGGTGTCTGGGGCTTTGGAGATGATCCAGCTAAACTCTAAAGTCCATTGCCCTCATTTTCCCAACCAGCAGAGTCTCCTAGGGAGGACAGGTGACTTAACCAAATCACAATCTCATTAGCAGTAAACATGGCCCTAGACCCCTTTGCCCCTCACTATCACTTGGGATTTGGGATCAATCATTTTCCTTTCTCTCTAAATTTCCTCTCCTGAAAATAAATGGATTGGACCCAGTAATCTCTCCATCTCTCCCACTAGAATATAAACTCCCTGAGGGAGGAACAATCGTTTTTTTTTCTTTGTATTTCTTGACATCCCCGACATGCAAAAAACATTCAATAAACGTTTGTTGTCAGAGAGACTGACTCTCGAGTCACCACCCCACTGCTGTGCCCATATGACCATGTCTTTAAGTGAAATTTGACCAACACACTGCCTCCCACTATATGCTTCCATGATGTGTTTATTCCATTTTTTGAGCTCCTGGCTAACTTACAAGACCCTGTCTTAAGGACACGTGGTGTTGTGGGACAGAGTCAAACTCTACCAAGATTGGGTGAAGATGAAGGTGATCATGGCTCAGCAAGCATTGTGGAAATAGGACCTGGGCTTTCTGCCATGCTCTGGAGTAATGAAAATAAGAACTGACATTTATTTATTGCAAAGTGCTTTGGCATCCATTATCTTATTTGAGATTCACACCAAACCAGGAGCTTGCAATAGGGAGGTACTCATCCTGGCTTTTCACTCACTTCAATCCCTAATTCCAAACTACTGGTTTTATTTATAATAGCCCCAAGAGATATAACCAAGTCCCTTGACTAATCCAAATAGACTTCCTGTCCTACCTAGGGTAGTGTGGCTCGGACCTGGTCAGGAGGTTCACACACACACACATAGTCAATCAAGATTTGTTCTGACCTGGAAAAGGTGTGCATACTAAGTTAGATAAGGGGGTAATTGGTTGGCTCAATCAATTCCCACTCTTCTGCTAGATAAATACGAAATAATTGGGAAGGGTGCCAGCAATTTGGTAGGTCAAAAGATGCTGACCATGGAGATTTTAAGAAAAGGAAGGCATTCCAAATTTGGGGATAATCTAGCAAAGGTTCTGAGGTGGGAGATGAAGTCTTGTGTTTGAGGAACAAAGAAGCTAATTTGGCAGCAATGCCGAGGGCTAACACTGATAAGTCTAGGGCAATAGGATACAATCTGATTGTGAAGAATTTTAAAAATAAAATAGAAGCATTTTTTGTTTCAGCTTGGAAGTAAGAGGGAGCCTGGGAGCTTTTTGAACAAGTGAGTGACATTGACCTGTGAACTTTACAGAAATCACTTTGGAGACAGCCAAGAAAAATACACAGTTTGGAGAGCATCTTATCTGTTAGCCAATAAGCATTTATTAAGCACCTACTATATGCCAGGCACTGTGCTAAGTACTAGGGATAAAAAGAGAGGCAAAAAGCATCTCTGATCTCAAGGAATTAATTCATCTTGGTGTGATGTGAGGAAAAGCCAGAAGACTAGTCTCACTAAATCTAGAATATGTAGAAAGATAGGAAGAGAACCAGACTATGAATGGCTTTAAGGGATTTTATATTTGATTTTAGTGATGATCAGGAACCTCTGGAGTTGATTGAATAGAAAGGAGGAGAGACAAAAATCAAACTTATGATTTAAGAAGATCATTTAATAACTGAGAGGAAGATGAACTAAAGTGGAGAGAGACTTGCGACAGGAAGGCCAATTAGGAAGACTTGGAAGTAATAATAGGGCAGCTAGATTGCACCATAATGGATAGAGTGTTGAGCTTAGAAACAAGAAGATTCATTTCCCTGAGTTCAAATCCATCCTCAGACAATTATTATGTGACTCTGGGCAACTTACAGCATGCTGTTTGCCTCAATTTCCCCATCTGCAAAATGAGCTGGGAAAGAAAATGGCAAACTACTCCAGTATTTCTGCCAAGCAAATCCCAAATGGAGACTTGGACGTGATTGAACAGTAACTGTAGGCAATAACTCAGGCAAGAGATGATGAGGCTCTAAGCTAGGGTGGTGGCTGTACAGAGAAGGAAATTGGTTGGGAGATGTTTGGAAGATAGAATCAATCTTGGCAGTTGATTGTATCTGGGGGATGAGAGGGAGGGTAGAATAAAGCATGGTTCCCATGTTGCAATCCTGAGTGATGGGGAGAGCGATGGTGTTGCTGATAGAAAGTTCAGAAAAGGGGTGAGTTTTGGGGAAAAGATAATAAATTCGGTTTTGAAAATGTGTTGAGTTTGAAATTTCCACAGGATATTCAGCAGAAAATGTATTGGAAAGAAGTGGCAATTCAGGGCTGGAGTTCAGAAAAGAGACTAAGGGTGGGACAGAGAGATCACAGAGAGATGATAGGTAAATAGATAGAAGTTAAAAATCAAGATGGAAACAAGAAAGAGGGCTCAGGAGGGGAACATGGAAGACAGCCAGAGTTGAGGAACATGGAAACAGATGGTGATGGAGGAGAGGAACTAGAGAGGAAAACAAAGTGTCACAAAAACACAGAGAGAACTTCATAGTCTGAAGGAGGGAATAGCCAATCATGATAACCACTGCTGAGAGAAAAAGGAAAGTGAGGATGAAGAAAGGAACAATGATTTTCGTAATTAGTAGGTATCATTATCCCCATCTTACATATGGAGAAACTGAAGTACAGTTTCTCCTACATTATTTCCACTGGATTCATGACCTTAGCCAAGTTTTCAGAGCCTTTTAGAGCCTCAATTTTCGTCTTCTGAGAAATGAGACTCAACACAGGCAAAGCTCACCTCACAAGATGTTCTCTGCAAATTGTTAAAGCACTATGTTAATATGAACTATTTTTTAACTTCTGCTTAGGCCTCTCATCTGTAAAATGAGAGGATTGAATTAAATGGTCTCTGAGGCTCTTCCAGATCTAAGACTATGATCTTATGGATACTGACTGATATTTTTTCTGTGTAACATAGAGTAAATCATTCCTCTTCTATGAGCCTCAGTTTCTTCATCTAGAAAATAAGACATTAGGTGGGCTCTGAGATCCTTTCTCCCTCTGATCCTATGCTCCGTGTTTTTCTTTTTGAGAATCCTATCTCAATATCAAGTTATGGTGGCTATTGGGAATGACTTTATTCCACCCCTCCTTCCACTTCATCCAAACTCACCCTACACCCCCAAATTGGAAATGGGAAATCTATAGAATGGCTTTGGGGAAGAAGAGATAAACCACCCAACTTTTACATGTTTCAGATTTAATATGCTCAGGGGGAATTCAATGGATACTCAGATTCAATCTGACCTTGACATTTATTGCAAAGTATAAATATGTAGTTATAATGTCATGTTTCTTACAAGACAAGGAAAACACTTCTATTCAGCCAAGTATCAGGACGTGTGCGGCTTTTTAAAGGGATAGCATCAAGAACAGATTTTAAGGTTAGTAGCCCTTCTTCTGGAAAAAGCCATTACCTGCATCCTCCAACCTACAAATCAATGGGACAGTTTTGTTGGCTCTCCTATTTGTCACTGTTGCTACAAGAGATGCTGGGAAAGATTTTAGTTGTCCAGCCATATGGAAAGGAAATCCAAGATGACCTTTCCTTAGATCCCCTACTCCAAGATATCAAGGACTTTTTGACTCTAGAGATAGAGATGGCAAGGACTAAAATCAAGCTCTCTCATATGAGGGAAACTGAGGCTCTGAAAAGCAAAACACATAGGTAAAGTCATCCATTGAGTAGATGGTAGTGTAGGCAATGGAACAAATGCTGAATTGGGAGTTAAATTGAGATCACTCCTGGGTGATACAGTGAATAGAATGCCAGGCCTGAAGTCAGGAATACCAAAGTTCAAATCCAGCTATCTGCCTCAGTTTCCTCATTTGCAAAACAGGGATAATAGTAGCATCTACCTCCTTGGAAAGGATCAAATGAAATAATATTCATAAAGTATACTTCAAGTCCAAGAGATCTGCATAAATGTTACCTATTATTATTATATAATTAGAAAATATTCGAGAGAGGGGCGGAGCCAAGATGGCAGAGGGAGCAACTCTCTGTGTCCTCCTCTGACCTTCTCTCAAATCAACAGTAAAATAAGCCTCTGAACTGATCTTCAAGTCAATGAACCCAGAAATATTTGGACTAAGAAATTCTGCTTGCTGAAGTTACCTTTGAAGAACTCCATAAAGGTCTGTTTCAGTTGGGCAGAGGGGGCGAGCAGTGGGAGTGAGCAGTTTGCCCTGTGACTGGGAGAGATAGGAAACTGGGCGGGGCTCAGCGTGGCAGAAACTCAAAACAGCTGGTGAGAGTTTCTGAGGCACTTGGGACACTCTACCCTGATTTCGAGCAGGTGCTCTGGCAGATCTGCCTTTTGTAAAAGGCAGTTTGTAACCCACTGCAAAGGCATGGTCCTACCCCAACCGGCCAGCACCAGAAGTTAATTACCGGAATTGCCCCAGGGCAAACTACCACAGCTAGCTGCGGCTTATCTGCTTTGCACAAACCCCAAGCTTTAAAAAATAAATAAATAAATAAAAATGAGTAAGAAGCAGAAGAGAGCTCTTACATAGACAGCTTTTATGGAGAGAAAGAAAGGCAGACCCCAGATCCTGAGATACCTGTAGACAAAGTAAATCCAGAGGAAGTCATCAAGGGAGATATAACCGGGTCCCCTTTTCAAAAAGCCTTTCTGGAATATTGCATAAAGAATCTCAAAAAAGAGCTGGATGATAAATGGGAAAATAAACTGAATTCAGTGCAAGAAGGATTTAATGCCCTGCAAAAGAGATATGAAAAAGATACCAATTTATTGGAAAACAAAATTGGTGATTTGGAAATAGACAATAATACACTGAAAAATGAAAATAGTGAAGTGAAAAAAGAGTGCAATGAACAAATTGGCCAGTTACAAAATGAGCTAAAAAAGGTAACTGAAGAAAATAACACTTTAAAAATAAGAATTGAACAAATGCAAGTGAATGACTCAATAAGACTTCAAGAATCAGTCAAACAAAAACAAAAAAATGAAAAAATAGAAGAAAATATGAAATATCTCCAGGAAAAACAACTGACTTGGAAAATAGATCTAGGAGAGACAATCTGAGGATTATTGGACTTCCTGAAAGCCATGATGAAAAAAAGAATCTAAACACTATCTGCCAGGAAATCCTGAAAGAAAACTGCCCTGAGGTTGTAGAATCAAAGGGCAAAATCACCATTGAAAGAATTCACCGATCACCTCCTGAAAGAGACTCCAAAATTAAAACCCCAAGGAATATTGTGGCTAAATTTCAGGACTATTGCACCAAGGAAAAGATTCTGCTAGCAGCTAGAAAGAAACAATTCAAATACCAAGGATTTATAATTAGAATCATACATGATCTGTCAGCCTCTACATTGAAGGATCAAAGGGCCTGGAACCAGATATTCTGAAAGGCAAAGGAACTCGGATTACAGCCAAGAATAACCTATCTAGCTAGAATGAGCATTATCCTCCAGGGAAGAAGATGGTCATTTAATGATATAGGTGAATTTCACCTAATTCTAATGAAAAGACCGGATCTGAACAAAAAATTCGACCTCCAAACACAGAACTCAAGAGAAACGTAAAAAAAAAAAAAAAAAAAAAAAGTAAAAAGGAAAGGACTCTTGAGAACTTTATTTCTATTATGGGGATACTTATAGATTGGGGGTATAATTAGATATTACTTTGATAATATGAAACAGAAAACTAGAGGGGGAAAAGGCTATCAAACTGGGGGAAAGAGGAAAAATGTGGTAAAATAACATTTTTTAAAAAAGGAGGTAAAAGTAAGGTAAAATCTCATTAAGAGGCAAAGAAAACCTAATATAATTGAGAGAAAGAAGGGAGGAAGATGAGCATTGTGTAAATCTTACTCTCATCAGATTGGGCTCTAAAAGTACATATCAGACACCTGATTTCACAGAGAAACTTATCCGGTGCTAGAAGGAAGTGGGAGGAAAAGGAGGAAAAGAAAGGGATAAACTAATAGAAGGGAAAATAGAAGAATCAGGGGAAAGGAGTAAAAAAAGGGGGAAGGGATCTAAAGGGTGGAGGATTGTTTGGGTGAGGGGGTCATCAAAAGCAAAATACTAAGGAGGGGGAAGGGAGAAAGGGGAAAGGAAAGGGAAAAACATAACGGGTAAATAAGATGGCAGGAAATAAAGAATTAGTTATTCTATCTGTGAATGTGAATGGGATGAACTCTCCCATAAAGCAGAAGCAGATATCAGACTGGATTAAAAACTAGAATCCCACACTATGTTGTCTACAAGAAACACATCTAAAACATAGTGATACGTATAGGATGAAGGTAAAAGGCTGGAGCAGAACCCATTATGCTTCAGGTGAACAAAAAAAAGCAGGGGTAGCAATCCTTATCTCAGATCAAGTAAAAGCCAAGATAGATCTAATCAAAAGAGATAAGGAAGGAAACTATATTTTATTAAAGGGTACCATAGATAATGTAGCAATATCAATACTAAATATATATGCACCAAGTGCAATAGCATCCAAATTCCTAGGGGAGAAATTAAGAGAGATGCAAGAAGAAATAGACAGCCAAACTATACTAGTGGGGGATCTCAACCTTGCTCTCTCAGAATTAGATAAATCAAAACACAAAATAAATAAGAAAGAAACTAGGGAGGTAAACCAATTGTTAGAAAAGTTAGGTATGATAGATCTTTGGAGAAAATTGAATGGAGACAGTAGGGAGTTTACTTTTTCTCAGTGGTCCATGGAACTTATACAAAAATTGACCATGTATTAGGGCATAAAAACCTCAAAATCAAATGCATAAAGGTAGAAATAGTAAATGCATCTTTCTCAGATCATGATGCAATAAAAATCACATACAATATAAGGCCAGGAGAAAATAGACCAAAAGTTAATTGGAAATCAAATAATCTAATTCTGAAGAATGAATGGGTGAAGAAGCAAATCATAGACACAATCAGTAATTTCATCCAGGAAAATGACAATAATTAGACAACATACCAAAATTTGTGGGATACGGCCAAAGCGGTTATAAGGGGCAATTTTATCTCTCTAGATACTTACTTGCATAAAATAGAGAAAGAAAAGATCAATGAATTGGGCTTATTATTAAAAAAAAAACTTGAAAAAGAACAAATTAAAAACCCTCAATTAAATACCAAATCGGAAATTCTAAAAATAAAAGGGAAAATTAATAAAATTGAAAATAAGAAAATTATTGATTTAATAAATAAAACTAAGAGTTGGTTTTACGAAAAAGCCAACAAAATAGATAAGCCTTTAGTTAATTTGATAAGAAAAAGGAAAGAGGAAAATCAAATT